>CAIGRB010019550.1:11713-67759 GCA_903798255.1 Fraxinus quadrangulata | reverse complement strand
TTCACTAACAATTGATAGTCAAAACAGTCCGATACGATGACAAACATAAGCACAAACATTTCGATAGTAAAAAAAAGTAACATACATGTACAGAAAGCTCATTTCTTCAAACTAAGTAATAAATTTTAAAAAGGAAGACAAAAATTAATTAAAAAATATATATTTTTAATAAATAAATAAGCAGAAAAAAGAGTTTGTTTAAGAGAAAATTATTTCTTGAAATATTTAAAAAGTTGGATGAAATAGCTATTCATGTAGTAAAACAGCATAATGCATTTCTAGCATATTGACCAGATAAAGATCTTATAAGCATTTATTTACTCAAGCCAGTATCTTATTTTAAAGTCAGCATTTAATACCCGAAACAAAGTATTCCATGCTTGGCCCCGTTTTTAAAACTCATTTTTATTCAACTCAACATAAACAACACATTTTATGAAATCAACAACTTTTATCAACTTTTCAACTATATATTTCATAACATTTTTCAAAATCTACTAAAAATCTTATATATCTTATATTAAGCTAAACCAAACAGGGGCTTTTAAGCACCCGATTTGTCATCAGCAATCCCAAATGTGTTCCAAGACAAGGATTGGAGAAAGGGGAAGTAAATGCATTAATTATTGACTATATTCGAAGTATTATTCACAGCAAATGAGAATTTCACAACATTGTCATACAGCAAAGTAAATAGGAGTATAATTAAGTGACTGTTCGTCACTTCATCGTAAACAGTGTTGTTCCTTGAGTTGATTTTTACAGCATAATCTAAATTTTCGAGTCCACACAAGGGAAATTCACAAAAGTTTCAAAATCCAGTGTTAATTTGTTTACCGTGCCATAAACCAACTCTTCTTCAGCCACCTTCGGTGACCACATTGCACTTGCGTAGTAAAAACATAATGGCTGTTCAAGTTTGCCATATTCATTACGAGAACATTCGAAGGAAGTTATTGGCATACGCCATTGGCTTGACATCAGGGTGTGGCTGCAGTTCATCAATAAACTTCAGTGTCAAAATGATAATCAAAATCCGAATCCCGAATACAAGAAAATTTGTGGGGGGGGGGGGGGGGGGGGTACACATGCCAAAGCTGGTACACTAACCACTGCTGTGAAAGTGACGATATTTGGCTTCAGATCAGGGGCTTCAAAACGAATAAATGCACCCTTATTTCCCATCTGCACCGAGTAAAGAAGATTTACTGTTAGCCATAAAGTTTCAAAATTCAACAATCTACTGCTCATTGGTTAAATTAATTATGTAGATTTAAATCATTGAACATTGCTGTAATTACTGTTTAGCATTAAGATTCACAAAGAAAATTCAAGAGTTTCTGGATAATGATTCTTTCCCGGCATTCCAGTGAATGGCATGAGATGAAGCTCCTCGCAATATACACTTGTACATTATACAATTGAAAAACTAAGCAATTAGCTTATATGTTAGATATTAAGTGGAGTTTGTGGGTCATGTTCCTCCATGATGCAATTTGACTTTATATCACCATTTAAGTTTTCCTTTCATTTTAGTCTCTTTCCAGAAAACTAAACGGGAGGAAGAAATCAGCACAGGTACTACTGCCTCTTAAAAAAAAGGTTCAAGGGAAAACTTCTCTTAGTTAAGACAAAAAAATAATGATCGAAAAGCTTAATGAATTGATAATATTACAACTGCCAACATTTTTTGAGCACAGTTGAGATCCAGCATTGAAAATATAATTCGTCGACACAGGCATCAAAGATATTAGACAGCCATTAAGCGTAAGACAAAAAGGTGATAATCATCTTACCTGATCACAGTAGTTTGGAGCAGAAAACACGGTAATAAGTTTACCATCATGCACAATCTCATAACCTTCATCTTTCACTTCATGCGAACGCACTACTAAATCTGTTAATAAGAACATGTTGCTTAACCACTTATGTTTTGAATACGAAAAACCTGGGACATTTTAAAACTGCAAGTAAAATACAAGGCTGCAACTCATGTAAGGAATTGAGAAAATTACCTAGCTTGTTATCCTGCAAGAATCTTTTAGTTACATCTGCACCAAATGAAAGACCAACACCACGTTTGCTAGGTCCCCTCCCAAGTTGAGGTTGTGGATCACTCCAGAGCAATTCACACATCAACCCTGGTTGGCATCAAAAAAGAATACATGAAATCGACCAGAACTAAAAATGGAATTCAATCAGACAGAACAATCTCCTTTAGTGTAGTGATCCCAGTTTATCCTCGTCCCTCTTAGCTTATTCCATGATTGGCTTAACTACTGAAAAATTTGTACACCAAATTCTTCTCACTCCCTACAAACTCTCCCCTTTGTTGAAGAAATTCTTGCACAAGACACATGACGTATGATCTATTACACATCCCAATACCCTTAACATGTCAAAGTTTAGCATATGAATTAAACAAGCTTAAAACTGAACTGACACAATCATTGCAGCAGTGACAAATTTCTAGTAATTTTGTCTTAATGTTTATAATAGTTAACATGTTTCTGACTAAATGAAAAGAGATATTAATGCTTGCAGATCCAGACACATGACCCTTAAGGTTCTATCTATCCAGTTGCTTTCCTTTTTTCCACTATGAGAACCCAGGGCTTAAAAACCCAGATATTAAAGCCCAAGATTTGGCTAATATCACCTCAAGAAGTACTGACATTCAATTGAATTGACAAGAATATTGAAAGTATCATTTTTTGACTGCTAAAAGAGCAAAGAGGACTTGAATAGCATCCTTTTCACATAGTCGGACAAAATGAGAAAGAGTGGTAACTATCCGTTAATGTTACATGCTGCATTCATAAATCACATTTGTTACTGAGAAAAGGTAAAACATCCTTGCAACAATTTTTTACAGAATAAAAGAACTGGTATAAGGTGATTTTTCTGATAACTGGGTAATTTAAAGATAATAACCTTCTAGAATAGTAAGGAATCAGCAACTGGAAAGGCAAAATGAACATACGAAATAAATAACTGAGTTGAAGCTTACCCTCTTCAGGAGGCTCACAGAACCGATCAATTTTTCTTATGTCAGAGAGCTTCACACCATCAACACTGAAAAGTCCTCCATGAACCACAAAAACTTTCTCATTTATGACATGAGCCAAAGGTAAACAACAGAACACTTCCGCAAAGAGTTCCACAAACTTATCACTTAATTTGGACTTGACCTCACCCTCAAAACCATATATTTTGTTCATGCTCTTGCTTTCATGATTTCCTCGAGCAAGATATATAGCTGACAATTTTAAGAAGTTAATAAGAAGCAATGCTTCATTCTGAGAATGGCTGCAAGGCTAGATCCCTTATGCAGATGGAACAAAATAAATGAATAGTACATTCAACCAATAGAACTTGCAGCTCAATACATACATATACACTGAATTTAGTTCATGGCATAGAAAAGTGGATAAAATGACAAGATGCTAATACCTAGAAATTTCACCACTTCATGCCATTTTTGAAGCCCTTGTTTGACAACCATTAAAATGAATTTTTTGGGGGAAAATAAATTTTGGAATAGTGCTTTTTTAGAGAATGGGTGGTTAAAAAGTAGGAAAATGTTTTGAGTTTACATGCATAATATTTTATAGTGAGAATGTGTGGTTGAAAATGAGTTTGAGAAAAAAAAGAGTTTTGTTTTAATAGTAGTCAAACAGGGGCGAAAATGCTAGGGAACATTGTCAAACTGCCATTTAACTCAAATATGACCAACTATAACACGTTAAAAGAACTAATGTGAAATTAAACCAGTAGAGATGAAAACAAAATATAATTGGCAACCTAATTACCAAGTTTGAACAGTATACTTCCCTGTTTCTTGTCAATTGAGAGGGACATTAATTTATTTTATACGTATATACACGCATACAAATATCTATTTACAATAAGCTCTAATCTTTTATTTGGTGTATAATCATAAAAAATGAAACCACCAGAAATACACATGCGAAGAATATCAAAGCCAAAAGAAGAGGGATGACCTGATGGAGACATGCACTTGAAAGAAAACAACGTGAGTATGACCTCTAAAGAGAAAGAACCCCTATCCACAAAGTCTCCATTGAACAGATATGGATTATCTTCAGAAGGAAGTCCGTTGAGCTCAAAAATATTTAATAAATCATAGAACTGCAACCATGTAACAATGGTTAATGATATAAAAATAAACAGTTGTAAACAAAATACAAAACAATAGTCAGACATGTCCTATGGTTTCTTCAGTATATTATTAATCAAAGATCAATCAGTAAGCTGGAATCTAAACTAAATAATTAACTAATTAATTACTAATGAAACATCAGAAGAGATAAATAAGATTTGATCTCCACAATCTAGTCATAGACTGTACACACTGCCAAATGCAGTACATTCTAAGAATTGTGTCTCTAAATGTACAAAGATATTCTTTTAAAGTTGTTTGCCGAACAATCTGCACACACATATTTGTTTTCTAAGAGACTATAAGTTCCTATGATGGGGGTGGCAAACTAAGAAGTGACACCGAGGATGAAAAGATACTTCAATGACATCCAATCAAGGAATCAATTTCACCTGGCCATGTACATCACCGCATACAGTGAAGTGCTTCCCAGTAGGAACATTAAGGTCGACAAGAGACGGCAAGGATTGCAACATTTCTCTTGTTTGCAAAACAATCTGGTATGCATATCTACATCATAAAAACACACATTCAGATGAAATACAAATTCTTCAAATGAATATGCAACGACAAAAAACTAAACCTATGTTTGGCTTGTATACATAAACTGTTTCTAAACACTCAAACCACTTTTTATCCACATATTTTGAGAGACCCACGAGTACTACCCGTTTATCCACCACTCATTTTTATCTATTTATAATTTAAACTGTTTATATACACTTCACGAACATGCTATCAGTCTCATTCTCAACATATTTGGAATCAGGTACATGAACCCTTTTTCCCCATTTCATGAACAGTTGGAACCTAAAATATATTTTTATTTTATTATAAGGACACAAGACCACAGTTTATTTTGGTGGAATATACATACACCCTCAAGCAAGCACCTCGGCCAACTAAAATTACCCACTCACTCAGCACCCTATTATTTCTCTCAATAGCATCGTTGTATATTGTACCTAAATTGGGGGTTGGGCCATAAAATGGACTAGTAACATTTATATTTTACCACATGTATTGCCGCAGAAAACCTACATCGCAATTTTCAAATTATAGTATAATACAAATAGCATTATTAAACAAACTACTGAGCTTTCAGCCTGTACCGTTTGTGTAAGCACTTTTGATTCTTGAAATCATCCATCATTTTCTTCACGAAGTCCAAAGTAACAACATCGCCTTCTATTCTTGCACCAGCATATTGTGGTTCCACATCTGGAAGCGATACAGAACAAAAACATCATTAATGTGAAAGCTACTCTGATCTGTCCAAAATTAAGTTACTAGACCCATTAACCTTTACAGAAAGATGAAAAGATATTTCAGTAAATCGTAGCTGTGATATTGCAGATTGTTATTTCTTCACTAATAATTGAGTTAGCCTTTATTGACCTAGCAAGTTTCATTCGAACAACATAGTTTCAAAATAATATTGAGTGAAAAAGAAAGGAAAAGAAAAACAGTATTGATATGCATGGTAGATATAAATGAGGACCAAGAAAAAGGAAGAAAATACTTAGTTCATTATTTAGATGAGAACTGCCAACTCCAAATCTGGTGTCAATTCCACATAAGACATTTAAGTAAATAACAGAGTTGACAAAAAAATTAGAGATAATTTTTGACATTTACTCAAGCAAACTTCAATATTCCACCTTCTAGACAATGTTAGAGCAGGATAGAAGACTATAGCTTGGAATAAAAGAACAAGACTGTTAAAGAGCTTATCATCAAGATGTGGTTCCAGTTTGTAAAGGTCCAACTGACATCTGAGCAAGGCATTGCTGTAGAATTGGAGTTGGTCCTACAAACTGATAATATCAAATAAATATTGTGCCTAATTAGAATTTTCAAAAAGGACGCGTCTATTCTAAAGCAAGCATGATTCATTAATGCTTCATTACATGGTAGCCAATGCAGCAACTTCTAATTTCCTGAACTATTGCATTCCTACTAATTCATGATGAAGTAGAAAATAGGCTGAAGATTTTTACAAAACTTCGGAAACCGGTCTTGACTTGCGTGATGCAATCTAACTCTTGGAGCGATGTCACGAGATCCTACGTCAGATGCTTGGAGATTATCTTTCCCCTTTCTTATTTTCCTTTGATCTTCATCCATCCAATCTTTTGCAGAAACCATCAAAATAATTTATTTGGATTCCTAACATCCAGAATTTCCAGGTCCGACAAATACACTTAAGAACCTTCACCAAAACCAGCGAAATTCCAAATCCAGTTATCAGCGTACACAGGTGAAGTTCATGGCATCCAAGAACAACTTTGAAATTATTCTCCCTCAATCTCTCTCATAATCCAATTCTCAAACCATTCCATATCCATCTGAAACCCTTGAAACCCAATATCTTCCTTCCCATTTCTGTCTTTAAAACTGAAAAGTCTTAATATTTCCACTCTCTTGGCTGATGCCCATCCCAAGTCTATAAGGGAAAGAACCCAAAGGAAATAACTTCCACTTTGAATTCTCAACTTTAACATAGAAAAATGAGGAGGCGAATAGCAGAAAGTAGAAGAAACATTACAAATACAACTGCATTTCTTACCCCACACCACACGTTCAAGAACCAACAGCTGAGAAACTGAAACTCCATACAAAACCAGAAGGGAACAAACTAAAAACAACTCATACTGTAGTCTGGAGACATATAGGGAAGAACTTTCATTGCGGTTTCCTCAAGTCCTTTATAATAGATGCAACTATATTTAAACCACCAGCAATGCCAACCGATAGGGAAGCTGTGATAGTTTACTACTCAATTGAATGTCAAGCAACATTGAAAAAAGAGACCTCTCAGTTATATAACAGCAGATTTATGGTCAGTATATGCAATCAGAAGTAAACTTTGCAGGCAAGTGGCTCATAAAATTCTATATCAAGAAACAACATATAAAACTCAACTGGACGATCCCAAAACATATAAGATCGTTAAATAGTTATATTCGAAAATGACAAATAACATATAGATCCACAAGTGTTCAACCTTTTATTGTTACAATTCTTTCCATTATCTTTAGTTGACATGCAGGAGCAGTAAAGAGAGAGGCAATTTCATCCCATCAGTGCAGGAATAAAGAGACATCTTCGTGTGTGTGTATGTATATATATTTATGCATGCATTTGTATAAGGACTTAAATCATACTCTAATAGCAAGCTGTCCGTGTCATTATTTACTGATCGCTTGAATAAATAAGAATATTCCTAGATGTCTTTGGCTTCCCAACCATCAAACAAGATTACTATTTTCCATGGGCCGCCTCAATAATCGGAAGATACTGCAATCTCATTAAGGGTAAAATACAATAACGACGAACAGATTTACAACTTCAGGGGATATATTTTTGAGAAAAATGCCAGCATCAAGCACTTAGGAACCCACAAGGCCTGCTTATCAAGTGCAAATAAAAATTTATCAGAGGCAATATTGCATTTAAAAAAATAAAAATTTGCAAGACAAGATGAAAGTTTGAGGGCATCGTATATCTCATGCCATTCATGCATTTAAACAACTTTCCAGGCAGTAAACACACATGGAGCGGGAAAACTCACAATCATGGAGAATTTTATTAATATAATACCCAGAGGAGGAGAAAAGGGACAACAATATAGTCCACTGACAGAAGTAGATAAACCTTTCAAAAGCTACAAAAAATAGCTATAAGAGAAAATAATAATGATTGGATACCTATGGCACGATAATCAATAGAATCAACTATTGAACGTCTTTCTGATTCAGGCACAGCAATAGCTTCTTCAAATTTTAGCTTCATCACAGCTTTTTCACATTCTTTCAATTTCTTGGCAGCATCAGGATCATTCGGACATATTTTCTTGACCTAAATAAACAATAACTATTCATCAGCACACTGGAAACTTGTGATTGCACAAGTTACATCTCCGTGGCAATCAAAAAGAAAAGTCACATCAACTATTCTCATGAATGAGCAAACCACAAGGATAATCACTCTCTCATGCTGTCTAACTTTCACGGCTAATTTTTGATTTGCTCCCGCTGATTTGAAATCCACATCGTATTCTGTACAAATATAAGTAAAACCCTTAATCTGTGTCTCACTAATTCAACCAAACATTTCAGTGGTACCACAGATTTTGCCACTTGACACAATTATATAGCCTAAAAGTTTATGCACCATGAAATTGGAATAATACCTGTACTATAAATTAAAATTTCCCCTTTGTTGCTCTATTATTTGTTTCATACAAACATAACTTCGAATTTACAAAGATTATTACTTCAAACGAAACAGGGACTTGTCATTTATTAGATTAAAGTGGAAAACTTTAATGTTTAAACAGCTGTCCGGATAAGCTTTCTCAAATGCATCATGATAAGCGCAAAAGACTTCACAAAGAGAGCCAAATTTAATCTTTGACACAACCAAAAAAAAGACCAAAGCTTTCTACTATAGCAATACCAGAGTAACTCCAAAAGGCATGTAAAAGATAAATTAACACACACAAGGGCATAAGTCATAACTAACGATGAAAACCTACTTGTTGAAAATCCTTGAGTGCCATCTTAAACTTTCCCATTGCCATATAAGCTGCACCGCGTCTATAGTAACCCTGTAAGAAAATCAATTCACCCGCATTAGATGAGAAATCTCCTCAAAAATAAAAATAACAAGAATAAAAATAAGAATTCATTTTTCCTCTCACAAATATAGAAACAGACAAACTAGCCTTGGAATATTTCGGGTCAATTTCAACAGCTTTAGTAGCATCCAATATTGCACTGCCATACTCTTCCAATTTGGTGTGTGCAAAGGCACGGTTAGCCCAGTATACCGCATTCTTACTATTCAATTCTATCGCTTGTGTATATAAATCAATAGACTGAGCATATTTATGCGCTGAAGAACAAAAAAAAAAAAGGAATATTTACATTAACACCAAACAAATTTAAATTCTTTACAATACCAGCAATGTGTAAAATAAACATAAGCATCTTTATCATAAATTAGTCACCTTTAAAGGCTTCATTTGCTAAGAGCTTGAGCTGTTCTGCCCCTTCACTGTTTGTGGAATTTTCAGTTGCCATGCTTGGGGGCATAATGGTAATAACAATACTGTAACTACTGTGTGCGGGTGGATGGGGTGGGGGAAGAGGAGGATGGAGGAGGCTTTGCCCTAAGATGATTCGAGAATCCGGTGGACACTGTTTATTTCTTCATTTTGTTTTTTGTTTTTTGTTTATTGCTGACGTAAAAAATGAGCAGCTTATGTTATAAAAAAAAGTAAATTTGTTTACTTAAAAATTAAAAATAAGTTAAGATGTTTACTTAAATTTATTAGGGTTAATTACATATCTTCTTGAATTATTGATTTTTAGGAAATTTCAATTATATATTTTGTATCCCTTCTTATTAAAAATATAATGCGACGTGCATGTAACTAGTAGTACTAATTACTTGCTTCTCGAGTGATAGTTCCATGATCTCGACCACCACCACCTTTTGCATCATTCAACTCACTTTCGCATATTAGTTGAGCTATTAGAAAATTTATTTTGGCCACGAAAATTTTATTGCTTGTTTGATAAAATAATTTTGTTAACTTTCAATTGATTAGACTTCAATTTTAACTATACAATTCTATTATTCACAACTTTTATTAATTTTTCAATCATACATTTCATCAACTTTTATCAAAATCCTACTAACATCATGTTTGTTATCGATTAAAATTTAGATTTTAATCTTAATCTAAATCAAAGTTAACAATTCATTTCAATAATATGTTTTATGGGTATCACAACTTTTTAACCATACATTTCATCAATTTCTATCAAAATTTAATAAAAATCTGATTTTAATCACTACCAAACGAGCTAAAACATTTATCAAGCTTATAATGAGCTTGACCATAGAACACGGGACGAGGGTATAAGTTTTATTAAAGCTTGATAGGTTTTTCTCATAAAATGAGATGATTGAGGGCTCTATATACGAGCAAGAGAATACAACTCACATCCCTTGAATTGTATAGCTGCTTTACTGTTTTGCGTATTTGATATCCCTTTTTTGTTTTGTCCTCGATTTTTTTCCGGAAGGAATATGCCCTTTTGAAATGTGATATGAGTATCATTAAATTGGATACCGAAATGAGTTGGTTTCTACTAACCTTAATATTTTGACTCTGTATTGGTTTCTATAGTATAATATAGTTCTTCGCTCGTCCTCGAGTACCGTGGTGGATTACCTTAAAACAAGCATGGGCTCGTGCAGCCTTTAATTACACAAGTCTGAGGCCTTATACCTCAACAATGCTCCAAATTCAACCGCAAAATATGAAAATTTTATTAATAGAATACTGAAAAAAAAAAAACACACACACACACATCACAAAGGACTCTGACTGTACTAAATCATAGCACATACATTGGTTTGGTGTCCTAAAAATAGAACTGACTTCCATTAACAAGTATCATTACACTAAATATGCATACTCCATTAACCAGCCCTGAGATCATCTTTCATCGACTTCCGCCGTCGCCCACCATCGCAGCCACAGTCGCCTCCTCCACGAGCTTGCTTGCTAAATAATCTCCACCACCACCATTCTTACCTGGCCTGCCACCATTATCGAGCCATTTTCATCCTCAAAAAAGGATGAGTTAGAGAGAACTAGCCACCAAAAATAGTATAGATATATATAGATACTCACCTAACTTGTTTTGACCGAAGCTTTTGTCCTCTTTAATCAGCTTCTTTCACTAGAAAAATGCTGGCATTTTAGTGGAAATTTACCTACACTTGCACTTTCAACACAATTTACAAGCCTTTTCAGTATCATTACACAGGGCATCTGGCCCACTAAGCACTCGTCTGGAAGGTAAATGCTCGACATTGTCAAGTCTAAAGATTGAATAGATTATGAGTAGACTAAAGGGGGTGTTTCAGTTCCATTATTTTTAAGAATGTATTTTGGAATAGTAGGTTGATGGATAATGTGTTGTTGAAAAAGAAGGAAATTTTTTCGATTTACGTGTAACATTATTTTAACGAAGAATGTGTAATTAAAAAGAAAAAAAAATGTATTATGAAAAAAAAAATAAGAATCAAACATCCCCTACCCCAAATATTAAACTTGAGGTATAAGAATTATGCTCATTTTCACATTCCATAGAGTAGTCCAAGTTAACGATTTATAAATCCGACTTAAACTTTGAATTTGATTTATTGTACCCCTTTTCAATATGGCTTGCGATTGGCAAGATCAACGTTAACAATACGAGGACTTAGTCAAATGGCAAACCATATGGACTCCTTTGTACAAAACTAGAAACTTGTTGTTGAAGCAATGTGATTACATTGTATTCTCCGATGACGACAACAATATATAATTAGTCCTAGGTCGGACTGCTAATCTAAACCTTAACCTCCAAGTTTGTTGCATCATATCATGTTATGTAATGGGCTTTTCTTAGTTTAAAACAAATCAGTGCAAACTAGGAATTTTCACCCATAATAGAACCGTACACGTGTCCAAGTATTAATTGATTTATGGATACACGTTCAACAATTTGAGCAGATTGGAGAAGGCAACTGACAAGTTTGTGTTTGTCACATGCCCAATTCTTAATCTCAATTCATGATATGTTTTCGTAGGTCTCAAATCTAGATAAAGGAGAAGAATTGCACTAAGTTGACAATTAACGTAAAATTTTATCAAGTTTTGTTCATATGAATTATTATAGACATGTCATTTATTGTTATTGTCCCCTTCCTTTGGTTGTGTCTATCTAGTCCATTGTAATAAGCACGTCAAGTGCTTTATTTTTGTAATATCGAGTAAATGCGCCATCGATTCTCATTGCTGATCCTGAAGGTGGACACCACCAACCTTGCATAGGCTAGGGAACCCATCAAAGTTGTATTCAAATTTTGGGGCCGTCCTGAGCACTATCCAAGTGAGTTTCAATCTAGGAGAAGGGGGACACATCTATTGAGAAGGTTCGAAGATTCATTTTAAAAATTAGGAATGTCAGAGCAGTTAGTCAGCATGTTCCTAACTACCTTGTTCCTGATCGCATTGTGTTTTCTGCACCAGTTGGTGTGCTGAAACCTAGAAATATTGAATTCTAAAAAATCGATTACGAAACACTGTAAAATAAAACATCATATGAATTCTCACTCAAAAAATCACGTGACAAATTTAAAGTTTCAGGAGGTGACTCAAACTTACAGATTTATTTCATGATGGTTGTCCCAATTTCAGTTTGATCATTTCGTCTATAAATGTTACCAAAACATATATACGAGAACAAGCTGTAATAGCAGCAGACAAGCAAAATTTTCCCATCTTTCTCCCTGAACATAACTTAAAAACTTTTTGTTAGATGAACAAGGTGCCAATGGAGTCATCTATTTCTCTAAAACAAAAGTAATAAAAAAGAGTAACAAATGAATCGAATTTGGAAGACAAAAAACCCTTTTCCCCATAATTAAATAAAAAAATAAATATATGTATACTATACAAATTCACAATTACAAGTCAGTAAAAAAATTTCACCCTCTATCTCCTTAATAAAAAGGAACATAAATTTTTTCTTTGCTTTACAAGGCATCATTCTACCTCTATTCTGTTTAATACAGGATCTAATTTACATCCAGCCATTTTCTTAAAGCAACCCCATTGCATTAGTATATAAGTCAAAACTGAGATTATGGATGATCCATAATAAGCTCTATGTAACTTCTATACGATGAATAACTTTTAAACACCTCTTCACTTCCACATCTCGTTTCTGCTTTCACTAAACCGGTCCGGTCTGGATTTTCATAAATTGGCACGACTGAGCTGTACATTATGAATTCTTTTTGGGTTTGTCCTCTGCAGAATGGCATTCCCAGTATGTTATGACTCGAGAATCAAACTCGCGGAGGAATGCAAATATGATAAGATTAAAAGGATTATCTCATAGTATAAAGAGGTAAATAAGGATGTAGAAGGATATTCGTTACAATGCAAACAAATCCTATCTTTTTTGTTTACACCATCTTCAATTTTTGGTTCTTCTAAACCAAAAACCAAAAACCAAGAACCTAAAAATGCCAAAACAGGCAATGAACAAGATAATTACAAACCTCCTATCAAGAAGAAAATAAATTACTAAGACCATTTTGGGTTCAAACTGATTCCAAGAGTTCTCACATTAAATGAGACTTATTGACAAATACCAAATCTGATAATCTAAAAAAAGTCACTGCTTAAAATCTTCGACACACAATACAGGTAATATTGATAAAAGTAGACAATGACAGCTTGTTAGAAGAATTGAAAACTAAAATTACAACTACTTTAGTCATAATATATTAAGTTAAAAGAAGAGTAGCAAGCAACTTACGTATTGACTTAGGATCTATATGTACAAAAAAACTTGCAGCAACTATAAGATAGCAGAGTAGGAGCATCAGCCCTTTGAAGTAATTCGATGTTCCCTCCTGCAGACATGAAATCTTTCATCAAGACTGAATGAATTTGCAGTGTACACGTTTGGTATGCATTATTAGATTGTACTCGACAATACAATGGGCAACATTAAACTTTTTTTCTTATTTAATTTTGTCCAGATTGTTTTATCCACGTTATCAAACATGTCAACACGGTTATACTCTCATTGACAAAAAATGGAGAGACGTGCATCTCAGGAGCTCACCTGCAGCATGAAGGTCACTACAAGAACAGTCATAAAGAGTGTAGCAGTCTCGAAAAGTTGAAAATTCAAGTCCATAGGACGCCCCATGATCCATCCAACTACCACACAGAAGGGGATCTGTAATAATTGCAACACCGCAATAGGTATTAAGGGTAAATCACAGAGAAACGAAAAATAAGTCACAAAACACAAGGAATGTACTCAGAAACAACTTAAATTAATAGACAAAATTTTCCGACACTGCAGTTATTGGTAAACTGCTTTATAAACCAAAGAGTGATCTTCTAAAGGTTTGAACTAATGTTTCTTCACAAATTCTAGGTGTAGATGGTGGTGAAAAGATGGGGAAGGATAAGAAGGTCGAGTCTAGAAACATGGTGCAATAATAAAATTCTGAAAGCAAAGTTCTGCCAAAAAACCCACATTCATGCTGTCATTGTATGCCTAAAGAAGGGCAATATATGAATATTTATATCATCTTATTATGGAAAAAATAAAGGTCGCATGACTTAGATGAATGTGCCATGCCATTCACATACATATTTCTCAAGGGAACCTTATTGGAATACTCCGGATGTACAAGCTTTCAAACACTTATCAAAAAGGGAAAACTGATAATTGTCATTAAAATGCATTAGCATGTCTTCCAATCATTATTCCACACAAAACAGTAACTATAAGACAACAATCCATGCACCATCTTGCAAGCATATAAAGGAAGTTGTGTAGCATCAAGCCAAGAATTGTCTGGCCAATAATCTAGAAAATGGACACCACAAACCCAAAAGTGGCTGAGTCTTATAAATGTGACCATATAGAATTTCTGGAGAACATTGATTTGACAGTCCACTAGAACTGCGATCTATAGTAGAGTTAAATAACTGCGGTTCAGTTCATATTAGAACATGTTGATTTAGAAGGGAAAAATTTATCCTTGCTTTATACAACACATGGAATTCGAGCCAATTTAGCATGCCAGGGGAAAGCAAGAATATGGTATAACGATTAAAATTTAAGCTTTCAAACATCAGATTCTAAAAATGGCAATTTGGCAGCAAGTATATTTATTTATTCTAAACATACCCCGAACATGGCTATTTGAGTTGACGAGCCTATTGCCACTCCCAATGAAATATCCTGATCATGAATAAACTAATTAAAAATCATGATCTAACCCATAAGTATGGTATAAAAAACAGCAAAATAAACATGTACAAGTTTGTCTTTCACTGCAAACATAATAGCGCCTGCATGTTCTGCAGCATTCCCAACAATTGGCAGCAGTATAACACTTATAAATGCAACTGGAATGTTCATTGCAGCAGATGCCCCCTGAAACATAACCATTTTACCTTAAGAGTGCATCACCAGGATGACATGAGATCTCCTTCCCCAAAATTTATATATAACAATATCTTGCTAAAAAATTTGTGAGCCCACATGCAGAAGAGAGAGGGAGATATGATTGATAAACAACAGAATAAGCAACAATTCGTGCAGACAGAATAGGAACTTCTTTTTCCAGTGAATACCTTGTGGGTATTGCATTTAGAAAATCTTTGTCATCACATACGTTAACATGATAACCAAAAGTTTACATTAATAAAATGTTACCTCTATGGCGTTAACCAGGTATTCTGACAAGACAGATATCAAAGAAGTCAGTATAAATAACCACGTAATAGATTCCCACTTTGAGATCTCTGGAAGTTCATCATCATCTGAGCCCCCATCCATCGGAGTCCCTTCCTGAATTTCCATTATTTTCCAGTTAAACTAACTATAGACAAAATCCAGCATTCTTGAAAGACGGTGAAATGTTTAAACTTAAGATGAACTTGATTCAGAAAAGCAAAAATGCAAACAATTTTCAGGATTTTGGAAATTTTTTGTAACAAAATTGACTCTGGTCCTATACTGTAGAATTTCATCGGAAGTGCTACAATAGAAAGGGGAATCTGAAGTTCGATATCAGAAAAGCGACTTGGTAATGGTCTTAAGCTATACCATAAAACATCACATAAGCTAGAACTAGCAAATCTTGTCCCTCCTATTTTGTTTTGAAATATACACAATAATCTGTTGTGAGGAGGAGATTTGTGGTTTTAAGTTGCAGTAGTCCTTATTCTAACATTTATCACAAATGAATCTTGAAGGAGTTAAAAGACAATAAAAATTAAATTCAGATTCATGATGCACTGTAGCACCAATGTCCCATAAAATTAAAAGAAGGGCAAGGAATGATTTCGACAATACAGTGATAAAACGACAAACCTCGCTTATAGGGGAATAGAGGTTCTTCTCACTTGTTAGCTGGAAAAAAAGGTATGCACCATATGCTATAAGCATAATGCAACTACTAAACCTTGAAAGCACGAGCTCAGACTTGCCAAAATGCAACTCGGTGTGCGTGAAATGGAGGACAGCTGGGAACAAGAGACCCATCACTGCCATCAAGAGTAATCCCGAATTCATCACTGCAGATGCCTAAATATGATATAAAAATTGTTCTTGTATTTAGTTAACTATAATGTTAAGAGAGTTGAACAACAGAAAAAATTTCAAGAAGTTCATCTCTTCCAGAATGGAAAACCATAATGACTGGTCATTTCTCCTACCTTGTTGAACACCTGCTCCTTCCTATAATGCACAATTCCCCCACCAAAAAATGCACAACCAAGGACCAACAGCATGTTCGAAAGAATTGATCCCAATAACGACTGCTGAATGACACGTAACATGCCACTTTTCATTGCATGCATAGAGATTATCAACTCTGTTGCATTTCCAAATGTAGCATTTAAAAGACCCCCAACTGCATAAACAACCATTAGATACAGTTAGCATAGTTTCAATGTTATCAAATTAAACCACAAATTCACGTTCCCTTTCAATGATGAGTATCAACAAATCAATTTTTCAAAGGTATTCTTCGTGACAATAGTTGCACTTCCTCTTTTAAACTTGAATTAGATCAAAACTTGTCTCTAATCACTGAGTTATTTTCTTTTACTCTTCCTCTTACAACTAAGTCATTCACAAGCTATTACCCCCTTTTTTCCCAAAAACAATTCTTCCAATCAATAGAGTAAAAGGGGTTAACATTTATACTGTAAAAAAATGGTTTTTCTTTCATAAACAGAATCATATCAACAAAGTGATCTTAATAAGGGAGGTCGAAAGAATAAAAATTAAAGTCTGATCCTCATCTTCAACTATCACATTTTCACATTTAGAATAAACTTATTAAAGTTGTCTAGATGAGACTTAATAGGTGCATCTTCTCTCTTCTGATTGGTATATGAAGTTCTTTCTAATACAATCTGCTGGAGAGGGATTTCTCCATGTGTAGACTGTCCAACTTAAGCCATAATGAAGCAGCCGACATTTCATAGCAATCCCATGTAGCACCTCTCTTGACAGTAACAAATAAACTACACAATCTGCTCACTCCAAGAGATTGCTTGTTCCATCTTTAAGCATTGTTATTTGGCAAATCCTCTTTACCCATTAGCGCCTTAAAAAACCTTTGATGAACTAATATGGCCGCATTTTCACACACATCTGCCATAATTATTACACGGCTCAGCTATAATTGTAACACAAGCCCCAAAATTGGATTCGATACAGCATTTAAAGGGAAAAAAATGCAATTAATGTGGTTTGTTAATTGGCCTACATGGCTTCATCCACAGTCGAAGGCGAGGAAGAATTTTATTACTCAACAGAGAAGATGATATAAGAGTACTAAAAATTCAATTCAATGCTCAGATGCTGACAAAATATTAAGTGAAATGAAATACTAAAGCCTCGCTGAAAAAGATAGCTTCTTATGACTATCACTCAAGTTGAAAAGCTTGCAATGTACTGAGTGAGTTTAAATATACAATGAGAAGAAAGTGGGTTACTAACTAGTTGACTACAAACCATCATATAAGAGAACTAAATGTTGAGATTCAAGTCTGATAAATAAGGCATTTGAAAAATTGATATATAATGAGGATTTGAGGAAATTGAAGAAAAACCTGTGGGTCCAGTGTAGAAAGCCAGCTGCCTACATTTAAAGAAAAAACAAAAACCATCTCGATTATCATCGATCAATCCAACAAAAAGCAAAAAAATGAATAGAGATCTGTATCATGCAAGCTAAGTACAAGCAATAATGTGAATCTAAAGCCACTCAATATAAATCAATTTTCCTCTTGAAAAGAAAAAAAAAATACTATATCTTTGTATGGTATCCTTGAGATTGCTCACAAGTCCCTGTTCCTTAATAGCAAAATAGATCTTTCACTCCTCCTTAGTTGAACAATGAGAAGCAAGCATTTGCAGAAAACAACATAAATTGTTCGATGTATATATTAATTGCCATACATATGCCTCTAGACATATCCTTCTCTTGATGCCATGCATTTATATTTGATGTTTAGAATCTTACTCTGTAGCCCAGCCCAAACGTTCTGCCAGCGGAATGATGCCTAACAAGCTTAGAAAGAATACCCATCCCTGAAATTATGTGAGAAATATGTGAGAAAAAGAAATACATGTTGTATGTCGAAAGATGTTGCAGCCCGAAAAAAATCGCAACTCACATGATGGTTTGTTAATTTATCAACTATTATTGCTAAAGGGCCACAAGATGCCAGCAAGTTCAGTTTGCTGGAAAACAAAACGATCTTAATACTGTTTAGTGTGCTATTTAATATATGTTTATGACCAAACTCTTGTGTTCCAACATCAAAGAAAGATCTGTGAGGAGCTACATTCAGAGCGGTTGTCTTTCTATCCATTGGCTGAGGGCTTACGAGGCTCTCATCTTCAAGCTTCGTTACTGATTTTCCATTTATAGATCCCATCTGTTGAGTCATTCTTTTCATCAGATATCATTACCCTCCAGAAAGAAAAAAGAAAATCCATATCCCTAAGTATAAAATAAATCAATAGACAAGCATTACAATCGACTATCTCTAATTTATTGAGCCATAAAATATCTGAGAAGTTGTTTTGTTATCAATTATTATCACTATTGTTGATCACAGCTGATTGTGGACTGTAATTGGTTTTTAACTATTTAAGGCAATTGGGAACCCAATGAACTAAATCTTTCTTAAAATATAATGAAAGGTGAAGAAAAAATTAAGTATCTGTCTTAAGTATTTCAAATTGATATAAAGGATCACCCATATAGATTACACAGAACAATAGTGTCTAGGTAGAACTTTGCAAAACTAAGAAAATTATATGTAAACTAGATTAATTGCCATATGCAATACTCAGGTAAATCTTCACCCTTTTGCTAATGATTAAACAGTATATTTATTCCCTAGTGATATCGGGTATTTCCTTAAACACCATATCTACTGCACTCACCGCCTCTAAATGCTTTTCCAATTCTTCAAACAGAATTTAAAATGATTTATTACTCTATATTCAATATTCGATGACAAGGAAGAAGGGAAAATACATCTTAAAAAAATCACCTCAATATGGGAATTGATCCCTGACATGTGTGAATGATTATTAGCCATCCACTACAATTGCTGTTGCAAAGTAGTAAATATAAACCGTATCCTCATTCCCAAACAAGAGCATAGCCGCTCCGCCCCCTCAACCGCAGAGAAAATTATTCAAAAACCTAAATCTTAACAAATTACAAAAGAATGCAAATCAATCCTAAAATATAACATAAACAAAAAGACCTAAATCTAAATCTAAAAATATTAAATATCATAATTAAATTACGGAGACAACAAGAAACCATAAATAGACATATGGATTAAAAATCTTGGAAATGACGAAACAACAAAATCAAGAATCAGCCCACTTAGTTTTGCCGTCGAATTCCTCTCTGACCCAAAAAAGACAAGCGCATAGGGGATGCTTTAGGGGTGAAAAACTTGCCTATTGTTTGAAGTCAAAGACTGCAGCTACATACCCATGTGGTGATTCGCACGACTGTAAAATTGTCAAAGAGTAAGAAGAAAGTAGAATTTTATTAGGCAGATATCCAAATCATCATAAAATTCGTGGAAATTACTTGCTTTTGTTTAATATGTATCTGTTTCTTTGATTTGAATTTTTTTTTTCTTTGTCATTTGGGCGAGGTTTGCGCAGGGATGCAAAGGAAGGGATGGTCTATGTGGAAAGAGGCGGTTAAAGTAGTTATTCTAATTGAAGTTCAATCGTGTGAGATGAAACTTCATTGTCGGAATATCATTTTTTTATAGCATAGAAGTGTTAAAACGTTTCCCCTTAAAATAAAACCCACATTTTTCGCTCGAAAAACCATTTATTTCAACGTTAAATAATCACACGATACTCGTGTAATGTGAGACTGAAATAATAAATTTATCCAAAACGATTTCATATATTTCAAAACAATCCAAAAGATCACTTTATATAGATTTGGAATATGATACAATTCTTTAATGTTAAAAAACATATCACATTGCTTCAATCCATATGTAATGTCACGTAAGTGTCCCAATCCCATCTAACATTCAAATAAATTCATTCTATTAGTTATAGGCATGGACGTCATAGTTTTAAAAGGTTGAAGACATGGATGTCACTCTAAATAAAAGTTGAAAACTCCTAGTGAAATTTACTCTTATAAACAACTATAGGTGTTTCTATGCCAAATTCGTAATGTCATAGTTTAGTGTCCTGGATGGCATGTTAGTTTGGTATAAATTGCCAATGATCAAAGAAAACGCAAATTGACAATGATAGTATAGAGAGCTACAGAGGTAGCACATTCATGCATTTGTAAAAGCCCTTATTTTATGAGTATTTGTCTACTTATCCTTATATATAGATTGATGAATTGGGCCATTCTAGACTGGTCTGCAAAGCCTGATTCTATGCTCATTATTTTCAATGCTCAGATCTCTCTTATAATCTTCTTCTACCTTCTCCAAGAAAAATGGCACTACATAAAGAAGCAAGGAGTCATTTTATGCAATGAAGCAGTACAACCCACTGATCAAGAAATGTCTCCAAGACTCAACCAGAAAGAAACATCACCTGAGCCCTGTTGAGAATTCAAATGCCAATGACTTATTCACATATCCACATTGCTTTGTGCTCACTCCTATATGCCAGAAATTTAGTATACTTTTTATTAACAAAGCATCAAATTGCAACAGAATAGACTATATAGTTCCTAATTATTCTGTATTTGTTTTGTACATAAATTTCAATGGTCTGGAGGCTCCAATCTCGTTCGATTAGTAAGGCCTCGTTAATGGGAGAAGATTTAATGGGAGAAGATGGGAATAAAGAGTAAGGAACCTCCCTTAGTCCTACCAAACAGCTGGAAATATATATGCTGCATCAAAATCTAAAGATCAGAAAGGAAGAGAGAATATATAGATATCAATTGATAATCAACATTCAGCTACAAGTTCGAGTTGCTCATTCTTTACCCTCTTAAACTCCAATTCAAGAAATTAAAATGTATACGCTCTTCTTAGGCATGATGAACAATTACTCAATTTTGATATGTCAAATATACTCAATGATTTTCAATAAGATTCGATAATATAGACGTCAAGCTTTAATCTTCGATGATCTCCATAATCTCCAAAGCGTACCTTGGTTCAACTGTCAAGAATGCTATGGTCACTGTCCCTGCATACTTCAATGATTTTCAATAAGATTCGATAATATAGACGTCAAGCCGTAATCTTCGACGATCTCCATAATCTTATTTAACCTCATTAACACGGTAGATCGTAGTAACTTTAACAGAATAAAGAATATAAATGGACATGTAAACTCACAATGGAGTTCATCGACTAGAATCACTGTTCATTACTTGGTTATTACTCCTGGACACAAGCAAATCGCATATTGATATACACAAGATCGAACCTGTATTTCTTTGGATGTCAACATAAAGTGAGCAGCGCCTGCAGATTTCAGGTATACATCAATGGAATAGTGAATACGAACATAGTGTTAAAATGCAGGCAAACTCATCATTGACCAAAAAAGGGAAGATTTCGCCTCAAGTGGTTCACAACATCTTGAAGTTCTCTCATCTTCATATTGTAACAGCATAAAAGATGAAAAAAAGCAAAAACGAACCTTTGAGAAAAATTCTAATATCAAACTATTAATGGAGCAAAATTATTGGCCACATGCAACGGTCATAATGGATATTTATATCCAAAAATGTGCCCTTTGATTGTTAAGACTAATCTGATTATATGAATTACAAGGAACTGAGACATCTCTACAATATGTACATAGTTTATCTCATGGAAATAGCTGCACATAACCAGTTGCAATAGCAATTCCTAAAATGATAAGAGGTGGAAAAAGGACAAATGCTCCAATAGTGGCAAAGAAAACTGAATCATTCCTTTGAGACACTTCATTCAAGTAAGCCTGCCTTTGGATATTTCTCCTCTGCGAAATAGTTAAGAATTTGGCACTAAACTTCTTCAGACTTTTACCCAGTGGAATGCTGAAATCATCATCACGATCTCCAACCAATTTGGCAAGTTGATCACGTATAGTCAGTCTATCAGAACTACCATCACTCTCATAACCTGTCAAGTGATGACCAAAATTAGCTATTTAGGGTCATGTTTAATAGAAGTAAATATCTCCATCTTGGGAAGAAGGAAAAGGAAAGGGAAAGCTAAATTTGATGTGCTATAGTCCAAACTGGGCAATACCATTAACAGAGGAGCCACCGGAAGTAAGTTGCTCCAGCAGATCCAGTTGCACCCGGGCAGAAGATGATGATCCTTAAATTGAATGTGTATTAGAAAGACATTAGTCAGATAAATCAAATTAAGTTGTTATAAGAAAGGGATGGAATACAAAAGATCTTGAGAAGAACTGATGATACAGCTTTAATTGGATGGATTTATTCCCAAAGGAAGCATGTGGATATCATCAATCGTAAATCCATAAATTTGAAAAACAATGTCTGATATTTGTGTGGTTTCACCTCAATTTAACATTTAAACTCATAATCTAATGCCCAAACAGCATTTATGTCCTCTATCCTGATAAGTGATAATCATGTATCTTCATCAAAATTTTCTACTATCACCCTTTTCTTGGTTACTGTTGAACTTCATGATAAGGGAACCATTTGGAATGACTCATACCCCACATATCATTTAAAATTAAAGTGTTCGATTAGTGTAGCCTAGTTATTCTATTCACTTAAAGAGATGTATTGGGCATTTATTTCTCAGTATTAGTTCGCCCAAACTTCATACATTATATAAAAGAATCTGAGGAGGGGTGTTTGTTTTTCTTAGCGTGTGAGAAATGATAGAGAGGTGTGAGATCTCCATTGTGTACTCATTTTCGGTTATAGTGTATATTCCACAGGATAAGCCACTTTAAACCTCTGTGTTTCAATGTGAGCGTTTCTATTTTTTGTTCCATTCATTATTGCTCTATAAATTGGAAATAGGGCTTAATCCTAAAATTAGGATGGAGCCTTTTATTAACACTATGCCATATGAAATGTTTAGTATTGATACAATCCTTTTCTTTTCACCATTTCTTGCAATGGAACTCTATAATCATCTCGTCTAAAAGCTTAAGCTCTATGACATGGATTAACTTTCGACATACTGCTTCATGTGCAGGTTGAAGTCTTAGCATGAAAAATTATCCTAGTATACTGAGATTTCATCAAATTTATTGGATCTCAACACAGTTACAGCTGAAAATTAAGATTGTGAAGTGATATATCACTAAAATCTTGGGACTTGTGTCTCCTAGGATTACTTCTTCATCATTATCACTAATCCATTATGATTGCTTTAATAAGGGAAGCAAAATCTGGTTTTTGATTTACACAGTTACACTTATTTATCAAGTGCATATAACAATAGTATAAAATCATCAAAATCACTCACTAAAAACCATCTAATCGACAACAACCAAATTTCTTAAATCATTATTCATGCAAATTTTTCTGGGTTTTCCTCCAAAACAACATTAAAAAAAAAGGGTTAAACAATATCAAGAAATGCCAAGATACCATAATAAGCAGGGGATTCCTCCTCAGTGACTCTAGTCTCAGCTCCTTCAGAGAAAGCAGCTGCTTTCAGAGAAGATGGAGATGGAGATGGAGATGGAGATGGAGTGGAAGTTTCATAAAGCTTCAAGGGATGTTTCTTATTTATAATTTTCAGTGAATGAGTTTTTGGGTGTAGAAAAGCAGTACCAAAATTCAGGGCCATGGGATAATTTTGGTGTTCTGAAATTTTCTAGTTCTATATTTGGAAGCTTTTGGGTTTCCATTTCAATTGCTAATAATTCGATAAACGGACACCTCAATTTAAGTCTGATTTCAAGAAATTAGATCCTCCACAAATATTTCCTGTGGGTCCAGCATCTTCCTGAAGCAGCCAAATCACTTCAATAATAAATGACAACCTTGGAATATAGATAGGGGTGTATTAACCTTTTACAATAGCATATGTGCGTCATTCTTATGCATTCCATGTGTCTGGACCTCGAAATGTTCCTTCTCCAAAATGGGAAGACCTCATCAACTCCTGTTGGTCAGTGCCCATTCTCCCCATTTTTCTCATCTTCTCATCTAATGTTTCTGTGTTTGTGTATATATGGTTTGGCATTATATATTTCTACTATGTTTCAAATGAATTTCTGTATGTTCAATTAGTTCTTGATTTTGTCGATTTAAGGTAATTATCATTGAATTTATGTAAATGGCCAAGATGTTTTTATGTGTTCAGTTTTAACCCTGCTTTTGAATCCAGTGTTCGGATTTTTCTTAAAGAACTTTGTTCTGTATAGTGAATTCTGCTCTTTGCATTTGAAAGTATTGAATGTAGAATATATACTTGTAGCTTTGATGTTCTTTAGTTTTTCAGTTCTGATCGGATTTGATTTAGTACTTGAAAGAGTACAAAAATACAGAAGATTTCAGTTTACTTGCTAGAACTTGACAAACAAGAAAATCGAAGAGATAAAAATGCTCTTGCTCCTAAACAGTGGATACTCCTTCAGCACAAACTCTCTGAAACCCGAAAGAGATGGATCAATATTCGGGGAAATACTTGAATAAGATTGTGTTGCGGCTTTGGCCGACTTTTTACTGCTTCGACCTAGCCCCTATTTGGGCTTCATTTTATCTAAAATGCATTTTTCTCTTTTTCTTTAATCACATGTTCTCCAATAATAAAATATTGCACATAATCATTTTCCTTCTTTTCGAATTACACATTTTTCAAAAAATCACTATTCCAAAATATAGTTTTCCCAAAAAATACATTTTAATGGAGTCCAAACAGGGGCTAATGGCACGCCAAGGGCTGTTTTAGCACTTTGAGGAAGATCTTCGTTTCCTAGCTTGGGAAAGTTTGAAGGGATCAGTGAGATTTAGTTGCACTTTCAAGGCAATGAGATCGACTACTGACAAGTATGGAAGCGGCAATATATGTATTGCAGGACATTCTATAGGAGTTGGTTTTGCTCTCCATGAAGGAAAAACATTATCCCAACAAGGAATATACGTGGAGGCACATTTGTTCTATCCGCCCTCGATTTCATTAGATATGAGTTTAAGAAACATCGGGGAAAAAGCTGAGGTCATTCGGAAGAGGTTCAAGTCAATGCTTCCTTTGAGCACTGAAGCGCGGTCAACCAGTGACAAGGGAAGGCCGAAATCTACTACATTGGAATCAAATCAATGGATACCTCATTTGTATGTAAACAATAGAGACTCCATTTGTTGTGCCTATACTAACTCCATGAATCAGAAGGTAACAATGCTGCTGATATCAAGAAAAATGTAAAACCGACAAATATGTAATTATAATTTGTTGATTTCATAATCCTTAAACTGTTAAAAGGATGAAATTCCCAACAAACTTAAGAATCTATGTACGTTTCATGAATGGGAAAGTCATTTGAAGGAAAAAGAAAAATCCCGAAACAAAATAGCATAAGATAAGACAGGGCCAAGACAGCAATATATATGTGGATTAGGATGAACTTTTATGTAAAAATTCTTATATAGTATGTTTCATGAATGGGAATGTCATTCGAAGGAAAATATACTTTAACAAAGACTTTGCACTAGCAATTTGCACATAGTGGAATGGACGCTCAGGTTTCTTGACCCGGTACCGTGCACTTTACACTTCTGATAGCTACACATTCAACCGTACCACACGTATAAAATGTACATACATAGTTCAATATAACTTGCTTTTGAGAGCAAAAAATGTACATTCCCTATAACTATTTATGCATGACAGTGATAGAATATATCCATATAACTATGCACAACATAAGCCCTTGGCTGATGATTCTTGAACCAAGTGTGTACATATATGTATATATGATCATATGAAGCCAGAGAAATTATGATTATAAACAGAGACCTCTTGTTGAATCATAGCATAGCATGCATCATAATTATACAAAACTTGGTCCATCTCCAACGGCAGTGACTCTGTAACCCCAAAGTACGACGAAAACTCAATATTTTTGCTATTCAACAAATTTTCCATCACCCAATCCAATGTTTCTGGAATTTGTAAATCCAGGGAGCTTTCTAAAGGAGTACTGAAACCCGATGTGTTGAACGACAAATCCCAACTATTTTCTTGATATGCATGATCTTGAATGATCTCTACTGGTGATGGAGATGAGAGTAGTTGTGTAGAATTTTCATTACCAGTTAGTTGCTGAACAAGAGTCTTGAAATTTGAAGAGTCTGTAATATAAACTTTGGGCCGNCGTGGGTCCGGCCCAGTCAATGTTTGGTTCGTGTTAAAATAGGATTTAAAATGAGAAATTACAAAAAATCAGGTGTTTAAATTTCTAAATTCAAAAATTAGGTGTAAAATTTATTTAATAAAAAATCAGGTTTTAAAACCTAATTTCCAATCCCCTCTCTCATTTGTCTCCACATAACCGTCTTCTCCCACCATATCTCTCTCTCTCCCTCTCTCTCTCTCTCTCTAATGTGCGTGTGAGAGTAGAATGTCTGGAAAATATCAGCAATATGCCAAGATTTGTTGTTACATGAATGTTGGTATTCTTTTCCATGTTTATTTTTTTTTTGTTTATGTCAGTTCTTGAAGTTGAGGGTAGGAGAAAATGACACAGGTTGAATAATTAAAAACTATTATACAATATTAGACTAACAGCAAAGGCACGCAACTAACTATTCTCTAGCTCGTCTTCTTCTTCATCAGCTCGGCAGTTGCATCAGAACCCTCAGCACAACTTTGCCTTGAAGTTCAGTTCAAAGTACATGTTCTTACACAGTTTTATGATGATCAGGAATCGGATTATGTGGCACATAGGATTATTCCATGCGTTGCTTAACCCAAAAACAGAGAAATAACAGCAGTAATGATCAAGAATTTATTCTTAACTATTCCGGTAATAATTCGTATTTTATAAGATAAATCCACGAAAACAAAATAGAATTGGTCCAGGGGAAATTTTCCTACCTGACAAACACAAAAGTTTAAGTTGATATAGGTATACATCATTATCAGAATGAAAATGATCAAGACATTACATCAGACGTACACGCACTAGCCTCCATTCCTGATTTCAACATCAGTTACAAGATTAGTTATTTAAGAAGACTTAATGTAGCAACAATTCTGTGCACTTCGCCAGTCAAGAACTAATGCTACATGAATAGAAATTATGTAATAGCATCAAAATAAAAAGTGAATCAGAATGATGGATGTTTCTTAGATAACTCAGGGACAAAAATAAGCCCAAACACAGTCATTGGTTAAGGTTCACAATCGCACAAGTCTAACTTAACAAAAATTACGAGTGGTTTTTTATATCATAGATATGATAAAACTTTATTCTTATTCTCAATTTTTCTTTTTCCCTATTCACACCATAACTAATTATGCTATAATCAGTGCATCTAGGACATGTGTTACTGGGTAAATCTATGGAGAAATACCGCACGTCTCTTTTTCCTTAACAAGCCACAAATTTGCTCTGTTTTCAATGTGATCACCAAAATATCCTGCCTCTTTGAAATATGCAAGGCAAGATTGATCAATTCTTCAACTTTAGGTAGCCATCTGGGGTAGTGTCACCTCAAGGAGTTATTCGTTTGTTATCTGTCAGTCGGGTCTCTACAAATTTCAAACAGAAGTACAAAACTATAGGCGAAAATGGAGGAACAAAAAAAAAGAGAAATTCATACAATTTCTAATAGATCAATTTTACGGTTCATTTCTTATCCAATAAATGCATAAAACTGCAACAGATCATCGACCATTTGCATATGTCCAACATATCAAATACCAGTTTGCCATTGCAATGCTCCATCCAATGATATAGAAAACAATATTCTGACTTTAGATGGGGAAAACAGGCTCTTAGTATTCATGGGTTAATGATGAATGGATTGTCAAGAACTTAAAACTATCCACCATATCAGTTTGTTTGATCAATTGAAGGACGATGATGTTACAAATGAAAAAAATCAAGAACATGATTCCCGAAACAAAAGTGTACGATAATACGAGGTATAGAAGGTAAAGACAGAAATCAGATGATTGAGTGTGTACCGCCACCTATAGTGATATTTTGAAGCCAAATCTGGTGGAGGAGAAGATTTATGGACAGATTATTATGCTTGAACTAGATGTCAATTGACAAGGTTATGATTCATTCCCTCTCAAAGATGACCCCAGTTGCAGCATCACAGAGTAAACAGGGCTGAACTCCTTGTCTCCTCTGGCCCTTACCTTTGCAGCATATTCATCCAAAGTTGATTTAATGCCTTTCCAAATTTGATCCTCCCCCTGAGAATCCATCCACAGTGAATATTGGACAGGTGTAAGCTTGTTCCTTTGCAGAGGTGACTGCAAATCTTTGGGGCCCCGTGAATAGAGATGATGAAGTATGACACTTGGTGGAAGATCTTGAAGAAGTGGTGAGTCTCCCATTTGAGATGTTTCCAAGAAAATAACGGGCCGAAATGCTCGAAGGGCCCGATATGGTGCTCCAAGTTGCTCTACAGGAAACAAGTTTTGGCCTACTGCCAATTCAAGTTCAGCCATGTCCCTAGCCATTCTCAGCTTCCCTGATTCTGATAACGGTCTAACAAGTGAAGCATGTCTAATAAAAAATATTAAAACCCGAGATGCCATGCTCCTTACAAGCCTTGTGCATATAGTTTCTGCTCCGGCAGAGATAGCGCCAGAAGAGGGTAAAAGCCTGGACAAAAATTCAGACCGAAAATGAAGAATGCTCTTCTGCAATTCTTCCATGTAAGGTGATGCATTGTTGTCCATAGCAGTATCCATGCTGAGAGTACCAAAATTCTGATCATGAATTTGCAATATGCAGGACTCGAGATGATCAAGCATCGCTTGAAATAAGGGTGTTACAGAATCACAGGCAACACCATATATTGTACCAAGAGCAGGGGATAAAATATCTGAAGCAACAGTTGGCAGTCCTGCTATCATTGATGTTACACGTGCATGGATCTCCTGCAGATGCTGACTTAATGTGAAGTTTTTGATCTGCGACGGAGTAGCAGGACCAGCTATTTGGCGTGCTTCAGGGCCAGACGATATCTGCCATCAAAATAAGTACTTGTCAGAAGAGAGGAGAGGTTATACATTGAGGGCTACAAATCAAAGCCACGAGAATTCATTTACTTACAAGACTGTTTAAGAAGGTTATTTCCCAGACAATATGTAAACTAAAGTAATGAGCATAATGTCATGAGTCACAAATAACCTCATTTGCAGTCTTTCTTAAACAACTGACTAGTCATCTTCCCCTAGTGTTATTAGAAGTCATAACACACAACTAGTAACAGAAATCTTCTCTAAATCATTTCAAACTTCTACTGGAAAAATTAATCTCTAAGACCAGTATAAACTATAGAATGAGAACACGAGAAAATTTTTCTTTTCTTTTCAGGTGAGGTGTTTGCTGGGGTGTTAATGACAATGCATAAATTCATTACTATGAAATCAAATGATATTGGTCACTAACTATTAAAGATGAAGCACAAGACAGAATGTCCAGAATAAGAATGCCAGATCATGAATTAGAGATGGGCAGAAACAAACTGTTAGACTGAAGCTAATTCGAATAAGAAGATTCCATACAAGGGTAATGGGTGCAAGACAAATCCTAGAAGCTAAGCACTGGAAGTTATTTTTACGGTGTCCAGCAAAGTTTAGGCCCTAATAATATGCAACTAACAATAAATTAAAGAAATAACTTTCAAACACTTGGCATAATTTTGGCCACAGAGATGTGCAGTTTTCACTTTGCAATTTGGAAAACTGACTCAACCACGAGGATTGGTCCAGTTCCCCAAAAAAAAAAAAAATTCAGTCCAGGGCATAGAAGGTTTAAATTGATTAAGGCTGTTGTAAGTGGACAAGATATTCTACAGGACAAGGAGACAATGGGTAAATTATATGGTTGGCACGAAAGGAAAATACTAGTCAAGAGACATTTTTATCTTAACTATTGTGTTTTGGGTAGGGGTGGGTGCACAGTTCACATCATAAGAAGATTCCTTAAACTGTTCAGCAGATGTCATTGTTATTGAGAAAGAAAGTTCTTGCCCTTAATCGCCTCAACTCTATTTTTAGGACCGAATGGAGAACTTTGTGGGGTACTATGATAGCTGTGGAAATGAACCTTTGCTAGAAAGAGTTTCTTTATTTGTAGTGTACTTTCTAAATTGCTAGTCCCCAAATCAGTCTCCCAACATATTATTAAATTTGTCAAGAATAGAAATTTTGGACAAGTCTGGACAAAGAAAAGATGAGTAAACAGTAGAGGTTGTATAACAAAGAAAAATGAGAGCCCAAAATGAGTTTATTTTTTTAAAGCTTTGAGCAGGAAAGGTTGTTACTAGTGCACGTCATAAGAAGACTCCTGAAACATTTAATACAGGAAGTACTTTACCTTCCAGTGAAAACGACATTTTCATGGAAAAGTAAGCATCTGCTATTCATCACCTCAATTTGATTTTGGATGGAATGGATTATCAAACTTGAGGGATGTGGGTAACTCTCATGGTTGCTGAAATGAATCCAAGCTAGAAAGAGCTCCTTTGTTTAGGGTTGTGGATATGTTAAGGTACCATTTAATATACCAACACGAGAAGATCAGGGGTAGGACAAAAAATAAGGAATGTATTTGTTCATTTAGGTGAAAGTTTTGCGTAAAGTCATGGAATAACTTGAGTGGCAGATCTGAAGCGAAAGATGGACAACAACAGCAGCAAGTGAACCCCTTAAATGAGACAAACACGTAGAGGTTTGCAGTGGGTAGGGAATAGCACGAACATTTCGAGCACTTGGATAGCATAGGTTATAGAAAGAAATGGGAGTCATGCACATGTTATTTACATTAATCACTGGCAGAAAACCAAGATACATATTATATTTTAGTACAAGATCATGCCTCCTAGACTTGACGTTTTAGAACAATCAATCCAGTGCTAGTTGAGTAGACAAGTGGATGGGTTTTCTAAAAGACTTTTTCATGAGAATAGGTGATAGTATTTAGTGACTGGCTATGCTTAGTAGTAATCTTGATCTGTAATCAAAGAAAGATAATAACTCTTATCTTGTGACTTGGAAGAAAGGTTTCCCTGTATGTGCTAATTAGTGAATAAATATGGTTCATCAAAAAAGTTGATACCGTGGATAGTCAAGACTTCTGATGCACTCCACAAATTATTGAATTGAAATTAAGCTACCCAAAATGTCTGGCACATAGCACTAATATGTACAAAACTATATTGATAATCCTATTTTCATGTTCTAAAATTTATATACTTTAGTTTATGCTATGATTTGAAAGCTGGCAAGGATGATTAATGATGTCTACACAACAACATACAGAACATTCTCTTCGAAGGCATCAAAGTAGTATTTGGGGCAGGAGACAAAATGAAGAGGTTTGGACAAGGTCAATCAACTAGTTTGCTTATCTTTTTAATTTACCATCCCCGTGAGCATTTAAATATAAGTAAAACAGAAATAAAGAACTATACAGGATAGAAATTTCCCCCAACACAAAAAAACGAGGGTGGAATGGATTTCTAGGGGGTAAAATATTAGGAATTTACAAGGAGAAATAAAAAGACACCTGATATTCAGCTCTTTCTGCGAGCAAAAGCAAAACTTTGCTGATTTCACGTAAGACAAGAAGAGCTAAACGTGCATCCAGCTGCACAGCTTCAATTTCATCCTGAATGCGTGATATAATCCTTGAGATATGCTCTTTTGAGGGAACAGTTCCACGGCTAGACATGTTAAATACAGAATTAACAAGATCAGAAAGTCGACTCAAGCAGAGCCCCAAAAATGCTGTCTGGAAAATCTCAATGGCGGCTATCATTTGTTCCTTTCCTTCTAAACTGAGAGCTGGGACAACTCCTTTAACATCAGTATCACGTGAAATTCTTTCAAGGAGGTTCTCAATCGTAGACAATAGCTTTGGATACCCTGTAGTAAATATCTCCTTTACAAAGCTTGATGCAGTGAAAACAGACTTCATTTGACTTGCAAAAGATTTTACTAAAGCCTCCCAAACACGGTCAGTTAACATGGGATCACCTTCCTGAGAAAACATGAGCAGATGTAAGCAGCTAACAGATGAATTGACATCACCAATAAATTCGAAGTTATACAAAAAAAAAAGCGAAGATTAAAAAGATGTTCAACAACACAATTGGCCAGGGAAACCCATTCCACAATTTGGTTTTTTAATGGTCGGAGTGTAAACGGGAGACTTAAGCTTGGTTAACACAAAGTTCATTCAAGATCGGCTTAGAAGATGAAATAGCCAAGTATGAACAATGTAAAAAAAAAAAGGTGTAAGCCTCGACGAATGATACTCAAAAGTGTCAGCTCTAAGACTCTTGATGAATGCATCAATGAGGTTAAATTTATAAATTAAAATTTTTGTTTAAATATATAATTAATTTAATTTTGTGATCTAACAATGATCTACGTAATGATCGTTGCTTCAGTAGTCAGGCCGAGAATGATACTAAGCATAGGTCTTAGATCGGGTTCAAACAGCAGAACATTTGGCCAAAGGATGTATATAACTGTATTTAGAAAGGACCCTGCACTACATTTCAAAGCGAGTCTGTCATATTATAAATTCTGCAATACCGCTTGGTTTTGACTTCTTGTAAGGAAGCTTACAGCATTACAGGTAGCAAAAGTATGATTAAGTCAGTAATTCTGTTCTATTACAAAGTAAAAATTAACTAATCGTGTTCAACCAAGATAGTTGATCAAGTATACAGTGGAAAATCTAGCCCCTGTTTGGTTCAGCTTAAAATTTGAATTAAAATATAACTCAAAGTCAACAAATAATTATAACAACAAATTTCATGGACCCACAACTTTTCATCCACACATACCATCAACTTTTTATCAAAATCTGCTAAAAATGATTTTTATCTAAACCAAACAGAAGACTAGTAAGTTTGACATTAATTACAGAACTACAGAGAAACTGTCGAGCATGTGCTCCAATATAACAATCAAAGAAACCCAAAATTTTCGTTGCCCCTAAAAACAAAGAAGAAGAAGATTATCTTATGCAAACTCATTTAGAAATATCCAAGAATGTGAAGATAATATACTCAAAACCAATCTCTACACTAAATTATGTATTTTCCTCAAATTGACCCTAAAAGGAAGAGTTTGAAAAGCACTTAAATACCTACAAGTTTATAACATCAATTTTGGGCTCTTGAGAAGTTTAACCTAACATCTAACTGAAATTGAAATACAAAGCTACTCAAAACAAATCAGATTAGGAAGAAACCCACTTATTATTATAAACACTCATTCTAGTTCATTCAAATTATGGTGGATTTCTCTGGTACCTTCATCATCACTTGTTTAGACCTATGCAACTTGTGTGTTAAAAGTAACCCTTGAGTTTATTCATCCAGTACTTCTAAAGACAGAACAATGCATCCCACATTACAGGTCCATCATATCATAGTTGATCATAAATAATGTAGTCAACACCCATCACCATCAATTAAATAAACAAGTCCAAGAAATCAACTAAAATTCTATCAGAAAATTCATAATAACTCCTCATTCTATCAAGAACTACCAAAACCACACTCAACCAGCGCACCTGCATGACCTCATCTAACAATAGAACATGAGTAAATGGATCACGCTTCTTAGACAACACCCTCTGCAAGTGCCAAACTGCGACAACAATGGAATGCAACTGGTCCATACAACCACTCATCCTCTGCCAAAGTCCCTCCTTTGCCTTTCCTCCACCCCCAATCTGCGGTGTACCATGCCTCTGCACCCCACCTGGCATCCCAGCCCCGTAGGCCCCACCACCAGAAATTGCCTTCATATCTAATGCATTACTTATATTCTTCAAGCCCGTTTGCTTATACTTACTTACCAACCCATCCACAGTCCCTCTCAACTCTCCCAAGTTATAAAATACTTGCAACCCTAACCCCACCTCCGCTTGGTTCAAATTCTCCAATCCCTTCTCCAATCCTTTCATCCCCGCGGCTCGAATTTTTGACCCTGTCTCAATTACCCATTTTAACTCCGAATCGATCGCATCAATCCCTGATAAATGGGACTCGTTATACAGCGTCAAGATTTCAAAATGCAACTGCGCTGCCTTAGAAAGATCCCACTTTTCCGAGTCGGGTTGGGAATTAACAAGATTCTGGAGCTTCTGAACCAGTCGAAGAGTACGAAGTGTAGATTGCAGAAGGAGAGAAGTAGAATGTAAATTATTGAGCTGGAGGGTCTGTGCGGCAATCAAGCGGTGGGGATCGGAAAGCTCAGCGCGAGCTTCGCGGAGAGAGGACTGGAGAGACGAAAGAGAGGAGCGGAGAGAGGAGAGAGAGGATTCAGAGGCTTTGAGGGAGGAGAGCTGGTTGAGGAGGTCCTGGTGGCGGGAGAGGACCTCGTGGCGGAGCTGATTGTCGAGGAGACGGAGGCCTTCCTGGAGCTTTTCAATACGGGAGGCGGCGGAGCCGGAGGATAGAACAGCGGACGAGAATTGGGAGGGATTGAAATCAGGGGAGAGGAAAGCAGAGAAAATTGGGTCATTGGTGAAGGTGTCTAGGGCGGATGGCGTAGGGGGGAGGCGTGCTGAAGTAGGGACTGTCTTCGGAATGGAATTGGTATTTCCGGTGGCAGTGGTGGGAGTAGTGGTGGCCGCGGACGGAGAGTTCTTGAAGGTGGAGAGGCGTTGGAGTGGGGATCTGGGAATGGCAGGAGAAGCCATGATCTATGCCAGGGTGCAGGGCCGAAGGTGGTGGTGCATTATAGAAAGGTTGAAGATGTGAAAGGGTGTAGATGTTGGACGCTAAAAAAATTATTAAGACTAATAGCAATATTTTGTAAAGACTGGGGACTAAGAGTGAAAATTCCCAAACTTATAAGCCAAACATATTGTCGTTAAATTATCTTTGCCGTTATCCCCTAGAAGGTCGCAAGTGCTGAAATGGTCAAGGCATGGACAGTGCCTTACTCCCCGTCGACGCCATGATTGAGACGCATTTGGAAAGTTGTACATCTAAGAAGATTTGGTACAAGGCAATAATATTGGTAATCGATAGAAAATAAATAAATTGGTAATGCACGGGTGAAGACATGGCACGAGCGGAGCCGACATGTAAGGTAGTTAATGGGATTAGCCTTATACCGAGCACAGTCTAGTAGATTCATGTGCAGACTTGAAATTCAATATGTGAACAAGTTTGAAATTAGTTGTACTTAATTCACTTATACGGTTACTTCGACAATTACATGTCAATTCCATTGACATGTGCAAACAGTTTTTGCGGACAAGTTGGTTACCAGTTTGGTTGGAGCAATTTTCGAATAGTTTTCTTGGGTGGAAATATTTGAATTCTTGTCCTTATCACTGAGGGTGTCAACCATACAAATTTATAAAAACTCAAGGCATGAGACATAGTTGCAAGTGCGCACATTTTTGTGATTAGCCAATTTTATCTTTTATTGTGGTAATTGGGAAGTATTTTCCTATACATGCTAGCTTTGTTCCTTTATCATTTTTCTCTCTTTCGTAAAGTGTTGCAATTCATCATTACATAAAGAAATCTGAGTAGTGTTGGTTACTAAGTAAGTAATTTAGTGTCATATAGATGAAAATTTACTGTAGAAAAATTGACCCGATAACACTTGCCATGGTACTTTCCCCAACTCCTCCACCGCCAATTCTCAGCCCATAGTCACCGCTAATGGGTACTCTGGAAACCCCAACCCAACCTTGTATCGGAAGAAGTCTCATGCAAAACTCCAATTTGAACTGTGTTTCCAACCCCAAATCTCTTTCATACGATAACATCTCTAAATTTTTCTCTCTCCCACTCTCTAAAGCCGTGAATCTCTTAGTACTTTCCCACCCCCTTCTCCCAAATACACACATTATGCAATATGCATGTCTTTAGGTAAGGATTTGTGTATAAATGTGCTGTGCATGGTGAGGGCCAAAAGATAAAACTGCGTTACAGGGCAACCAACTTGTTTGCAAAAACTGTTTTGCACATGTCAATCATTGACATGTAACTGTCGAAAGTAATTGCATCAGTGAACTGAGTCTAGCCAACTCCAAACTTGTCCACATATTAAATTTCAAGCTTGCACAACACGAATCTGCTAGGGTGCATTCCAAATGGTCATCGAACCTGCATGGCAATTTTTAATTTTTAAAGTGTTGGGATATAGTAAGTAATGTTTAATGACCACTCGAAAACATTTTAAATTTTCAACGAGTAAATCGTGACGAAGGTACAAGTTCAGTGACTAATGAAATATGGTGAATAGGTGATGGAGTGTAATGTATTGAAGTTCAATGAATACTCGAAAACATTTTAAAGTTCAATAACTAATGAAACATGGTGAGTATTGTAGTGCAACGTGTTAAAGTTTAGAGACCATTCCGAAATATTTTAAAGTTTAGCGACTTATGAAACATGATGAATGATGTAGTGCATGAATGAATTACAAGCTGGGTTAATATGTAAAAAAATAAAAAATTAACACAAATTATTTTTTTCTACATAATTTTTTTCTTACACTAGAAAAATGAAAATGGGTTGGGGGACTGGACTGGACTACACAGCATGTTAAAGTTCAGTTACCATTCGAAGGCATTTTAAATCTCAGTGAATAAAGCGTGACGAATGTATAAATTATGTGACTAATGAAACATTTAACTCGTTCGGGAGGCTTGTTTATTAGTTTCATGTTTTTTTTTGAGATTATATTATTATCCATTGTTTATGTCTGAATTGGGAAGTCAAAATGGATACTGCCATGTTTAATTTTAGCCTACGGTTTACATTTTAATTATTTTGCAAGACACTTGATAAAATTCGTAGTGGTACTAGAGATTATAGCAATTAGCAATCTGACTAATACTGGCATTGGTGTGAATGGTTCTTATCATTCTTTCTGGACTTCTGGTAAAAAAAAAAAAAAATCTGTATTTCCAATTAATTTGGTAGAGGGCTTTTCTGATATGATTTTCTCGAAATTTACTCTGGTCTATTGCTGATTGCTAGTAGTATGCAATTGTCTTTTCCTTATCCAATTTTATTACAGGTGTTTGTTTCGTTAGAGTTCAGGAAACTGCTGTGATTTTCATTCTCTAAGTGTTTGTCCTAGTGTCCTGAAGAAGCCATGCTATGAAACTGGTATTGCGAGGTGGCCATATCGACAGAAGCAAAACAAATGAAATAGAAACGGATGCTCTCTGCTTTGAGGAAGAAAGCTGTCGAAGAGGGAAAAAGGAGCTCTGAAGCTTGGTGTTTCCTGGGGATATGTTGTAAGCGGATCACGCTACATGTATATAAAAGTTGACACATTAGTTTACACCTTGATGAGTTAGCAGATTTTAGTACATTGATTTTAATAATGCATTTCTCAACGCATGGCCAAATTTTGACACATAAGAAAATGTAATCCAAGGTATAGAGAATAGGTGTACAAGTAGATTAATTAGATGTAATCAAGCTTTATCGGTCAAAGAAAATGGTAATCCCCAAATATACGAATCCTCCTTGCCAAGTCGTTGGACTGTAGATCGAAAGGCTCAATTTTATATTCGGGTCATATGGCGGGATTTTAGAAATTTGTAACGACTATTTCTAAGTTTCACATCGTGCATGGATATATTGAACATTTTTTATATCAAAATATTGATTTTAAGGGTGATTGTGGTAGTGTATTTGCATGCCAAGTCGATTTTTTTTAATCACCATAATCTCCTTTCCCTTATTGTGTTTCAATATTCATCACACTAATTTGAGATAAAAGGGCAACAGACTAAATTTTTTTCTATAAAACAAATACAATAAAATTATATGGTAGCGTTGACCAGTCAAGCAATTAAGAAATAAAGTTCGCCATAAAATTCGGAGGTAACTGTTCTAACGTGGACTGACACGTGCAAATGCAAGTAGAGAATCTTCGCACGAGTAATGTCCTTGTCAGTTTTCCGGTGCCCAACCCATGACCCGTGGGTGTGAGCCTTCTCCTCTCAAAAAGAAACCGTAATTTTTGGGACATTTTTATTTTGACCAACCCACTATGTATAGTGTACTAATAAAAAAGTAATATCATTGGCTACAATAATTAATAAAATAAAAAAGTGAATAATTTTAATAATAAAAAGAAAAACGAAAACAAAGAAATGGGTTTGGATGTACGACACAAGATATCACATAGGACGACTATCATAATTGCTGACTATGAAAAGTATTATTTTTAATAAAAAGGATCAACCATGTAATGAAATTTTTATAAATGGATGGTAGTGACATCGTGCAATATGTGAATAAGTTTGTGACGATTTCATGAATTAAATTATTAGAAACGAAGAAATTTATTTGTTTATATTTTCTTTTAACAATTCTTTTATTTTTCCTTATCGCTTGTAATTAATTCAAAAATGTGAATTATTTCAAGGAACACTACAAAGAAAATGATCGATTTGATATTTTTGTTTGATTGCTTTAAGTCGAAGCTTCTTATTTGTTGATTTTGTCTAGCTTTAGAGAAGATTTTTCAACTCTTTATGAAAGACGACTTCTATACATATGGCATAAGGTATCAACCTATAAAAAGATCATTTTCAATCAATCTAAAGTTTTAAATATTAATTTTGGGATACTCTTTTGAATTATTAAAACTAATAATTGTACAATTGTATGTGATCAAATAGTTAAGTGGACTCTTACCTAACTTAATAATTATATCAAAACTACAATTAGAACTATTTCTTGACATTATGTCTCTCAAATAACTTAGTAGAGTTTTCTTCTGTCAAATAAAAGAGAAAATGTCTAGCCTAGTGTCATGTTTGGCTAAGCTTAAAATATCCTCTTCAATAGAAAAGTTTTCTCCTTACTTTAAGTAAAACGTTACTTATTTTGACAATAAAGTAAAAATTACTATCAAAACACTTATGCCCTGTTTGGTACAGATTTTAATCTAAGTTAAAGTCAAACAATTAATATTAACCACATCTTTCATGGATCCCACAACTTTTCAACCACACATTTCAAAAATTTCTATCACAATCTACTAAAAATCTAATTTTAATCCCCACCAAGCACCCTCTTAATGTATTAGATGGGCTTAGTTTAAACTTAAGGCCATGTTTGTTTTTGATTAAAATCAGATTTTAATTTAAATCAAAATCAAACAATCAATATTAACCACATCTTTCATGGGTCCCACAACTTTTCAACCACACATTTCAAAAACTTCTATTACAATCTACTAAAAATCTAATTTTAATTATTTTCATATTTAATCAAGAAAACAAATTATAAGTATCTTTTTTTTTTTTTTTTTGGTCTTTAGCCGAACATGTACTAGCTTACCATAACAAAAAGTTCAAGAAAAGTTGTATTCCAAATATCGATCAAAGCACGTAGCATTCAAGTCATCACCCTCTCTCTCTCTCTCTCTCTCTGGAAATTAAGCCAAAAAAGCTAACCAAAGCTATCTCTAGCTATAGTACACGGTGAAACTAAGATCTTGAATAATTGTTTCTCCATTCCTATAATCTTCTTCAATATTTCCTCTATGTCTGACGATCAAAACAAGTATCCTTATCAACCCTTCGATTCTTTTCATGATCTGAATATGGTATCAGGGTTTTGGGGATCAAATCCAACAGGGCTTGATCCTTCTCATATGAGCTTCACTGATTGCTTGCAGGAAACAGTGGATTACAACACTCTATCAAGAGCTTTTGACATTTCTTGTTCATCATCTCATGTTGTTAATTATCCAGCTAACGATACTTGTAATTCAAAGAAAAATGCCAGTGTTGGAGAGGCAGCGGGTGGGATTAATGAAAATCCATTGACTCCAAATTCTGCTGAGTCGTCGTCTTCTTCTGCTGTCGGAGGTGAAGAGGAATCCTGCAAAAGCAAGGAAGATCTGCAGAAAAAAGTGTGTGAAGATGGAGATGAAAAGTCGAAAAAAGTGTAGGTTTTTTGGGGTTTTCTTCTTGAATTTTTTGACATTTAGGACAAATAATTACTATCAAGGCAGACATTTTTTATCATTGCAAATTTTCAATTAACCAATAATTATTACACTTATTTGAAAAACAGATGAAAAATAGTAGGATGTTTTTATATATTTTCTACTTAATTATATGTGCTCTTTTCATATCTAGAAATTGATACAATTGTTTGTATGAAATGAAACCCTAGTTTTCTCAAGCACTGTCTTTTTTTTTCCCAGTGTTTGAGAAATTTTTTGCTGATAATATAATTATTGGGATTGAATCAAAATTAATTCTAGTTCCTGGAATCAATTTTTAAGAAGTGATTTGATTAATTAATTGCTATTTAAATATTTTTCAGGAACAAACCAAAACAGAAAGGGGAGAAAAAGAAAAGAGAGCCTCGTTTTGCCTTCATGACAAAGAGTGAAATTGATAATCTTGAAGATGGTTATAAATGGAGGAAATATGGCCAGAAAGCAGTGAAAAATAGCCCTTTTCCAAGGTTATTATCTGTATTTAATTTCCTGAACATGATAACTTTTGCACCTGCAGTACAACGTAAAATAATTGATTAGTGTCAAATTAACTTATTTTTCAAATTTGTTGATTGAAGAATGTCTAAAAAAAATTATGTTAAATTAACTTATAGTTTTCATCAAAGACATAAGAAAAATTAATGTAGAGAAGCATGTCATCTGATTAAATTAACCCTCTCTTCATTAATTGTTGTAGGAGTTATTATAGATGCACCACTCAGAAGTGTACTGTGAAGAAAAGAATTGAAAGATCATTTCAAGATCCATCAGTGGTGATCACCACCTATGAAAGCCAGCACAACCATCACAGTCCCGCCATGAATCGTGGCCAGGCCACCGCAATGTTGGCACCTTCGCTGCAGCCTGCAATTCCAAGTTTTCAGCAGGACTATATCCTTTCTCAAATGCTTCCAACAAGTAACCAAAACCACCCAAATTCCGTGTTTTACAATAACCTTAATCATCAGCAGCGCCTCCAACTTCCTGAATATAATTTTATGCAGAACACGTTTCCCTCATTTGTTCACAAAGAGGAGACATGAATTCTCTCTTTCTCTAAGTGTATTGTGTATTTATTGTATCTAAACTTGCACGATGAATTCTTAGATCGATTTAAAGCAGTATGGATCGCTGAATTGAGCATTGGGTTGAATTCTCTTCGTCTTGATGTCAAAGAAAAAATCACTCTCAACATTGTATTTACTGTTCAGTGAAGAGTACTAAGCTAGTAATTAGTTCCAATTTAGGAAATGAAACTACTTTTAAACCGCTGTACTGAAAGATTAAGTTGTTGAGAAGGGATGTAGTTATTTATTTCTAATGATCGTTAACGTGCTTCCGAAATGTGCAGGCCGCATTTATGCTTACATTTCATAAACGTCCGGCAAGGAAACTTGGACATTAGTCTGCTGCTCGGGTACCATGTTGATAACTACCTCATTTAAAGCTTAGGTTATTGGAGTGGGGACATTACGCTTGCTAAAATTTTGTCTAGAACAGCAATGGATGAGAGGGGATGGAGGGGATTAAGAAAATTGTCAAAACTTGGGACCAGATATATCTGTCATACCAAGATGGGAAGTTCAATTTGAAATCTTCTTTATGTCAGTTTCTTGCATTAATTGTTCCTTGTCTTTTTTAGTTTTGTTTATTATTCTTTTCCTTGTATATATATGCTTTCTTGATTGAGAGAAAGTGTGGGGGTAAACCTAGTAATCATTCTGCGTTGCCAGAGAATATTGTAAATGCTATTTTAGTATTGACCCTACAAGAAAAATGACTTATACATTGTTGTCGTAGAGTAGACAGATATGACAGTAGTTAATGTACGTTGCTAAAGTTTGAAAGCATGTTGTCATTAATATATTAATAACGTGCAAATGAACATATCTATTGTCATATGGACTAATACACTTTCCGCAATTAAGAATTTCCAAATGTCCCTCTAGCTCAAGGAGACTAGGTCACTTTCAGCTTACTCCTATGTTCTTCAAAACAAGTGGAGCTCAAAGCCTTTGTCAAGCTGTTTTAACTTAAAATTTTGAAGACATGCCTAACAAAATGACATCTATCTCAATGTGTTTTATCCTGGCAACAAAGGAGCTTAGACCCATATTATATTGTCACACCAAAGAACTGATTGTCGAGGAATGTGTATCCCAATCACTTCTACTTAGTCATATTTTCTTGTGGAGAGATGTTGAACTTCCAAAAATTTGAACGATTAGAGAGAAGATATGTTTATTTATCTATTTACTTGAGTTCACGTAAATGTATAATTTTTATAAATTAGTAGTAGCTCTATCTGTTCTAATATTATATTTAACAACATAACGTGACTATTAAAGATGAGGCACATTTATGTATTTAAACTTAATATTTATCAAGATGCTTCCTCAATTCCCGTGTTTTAGCCGTAATATTTATCATGGACAATCATTTTACTTATGCATGATTTACGGAGAGATTTGAATTCTGGATATTTGAGTCAAGTCAAAACCGATGTTGTGCTTTAAGAGTCCCTTCATCTAGTACTTTTATCATGCTTCAGAGGGGCATTATTAACAATAATGCTATTTGTACAAAGGGGGTGACAAAATTAATTGTCACCTCTTTGTAAGTGTAGCATAACTCCATTATTAATATGACCTTTGTGGGCATGCATAAGGATTTTTTATGAGTGATATCCTAAGTTTTCATAAAGAAATAATAATTACGAATTATGTAAATTTTGAAATGATACATTTGATCTAGATAAATATGTGGTTATTGTCTCCAATCAACAAAATTCATACTATAGAGAATCATGCGTGACAAAATACGAGATGAGGGACCATGTCGCTTTCTGCTACTCAAGCCAAGGTTCAATTCCTTTTTCCTTTTTGGTGTTACAAATGAAAACAAAAAGACTGGCTTATGTACGAATAGCATGACATTGTTGACAGTATTGGTATCTTTTTAAAGAGATTTTTTAGGTCCAAGCTAACGTGATCTTAAATGAACTGACATCGATTTGATCCAAGTGCAAAAAAGGAGAAAATATGAAAATTGCTAAACCAAATTTGATTTTTATTAGATTTCGATAAAAATTGATGAAATATGTGATTGACAAGCTTTGGTGGCCTTTATTTCAAAAAAACTATGTTTTGAATAGTATTTTTTGAAAAATGTGTATTTAAATTAAATGGAATCAAAGATGGGCTAAACGTTCAACGTTATTTCAAATTGATTACTAAATTTTAATGTCTCAACTTGGTCATTCCACTTCAAATTAGGTACTTAGAATTTAATTCCCTAATTGATGAAAGTGGTTTATTCATGAAGGCAGTGTATTTTTCACGTAATCGCAGTTTGATAAGCTAATTTATCAATATTCGGTGTCATGGAAGTGTTTAAATGTGAAGATATTATCATAACCCTTCTTTTACAGTTTTCGTTTTTAGGATTCCATGTAGCAATTAAGTGGAAGATCACTATATTTATGTTTCATCTCTTTTTTTTCTAAAACTCATTTTCAACACCACATTATCCCATAAAGCAATATTACACGTAAATCGAAATTTTTTCCTTATTTTTTAACCATACATTCTTCGAAAAATCATTATTTTAAAACTCATTTTCTCCCAAATTTCCATGAAAATAGAGCCCACACAAGGGCTAAATATTTTGTCAATTTTCTCTCTAAAAATGATGTGAATGATGCTGCAGCTCGAATCATGTTCTTGTAAGAACGGAATCGAATCGAATTGAATCGAACTAGACTATCTTAATAACATCTCTTTTTAAGTTTTAATACAATGAAATAAGAGTTAAGACTTTAGAATCTTGTCAAAGATACTGAATGAAAGAGACCGGATACCAAATAAGTAGAAAAAGCATGATCTTAGGTGGGTTTAAACTTTTTCCAATTTTACCAACTTTGGAATAATAAAAAATATCTTCTTAATTTACATTTTTTTTTCATTCTTTTCTCTCCAAATCTTCTATATACAGAAGAGATTATATGTAAAGCAAGATTAATCGATCAAATTCATGCAATTAGATGGAAAAAAAATAATGTTGTTGCATGCATTTACACGTTTCAATCGTTAGTTCAACATTTTACTTTCTTGAAACTGCATCAAACGTGATATAAAAAGGGAGATCAATTAATATCAATAAAATCTATATAATGAAAGAATTAATTAATCATTCTATAACTAATCCACGTGCATAATTGCATGATATGAACCCAGATTAAGTATATACCGAATTCAAAGAACTACTTGCACAACACAAGATTTAAGAGAAATGGCATTGAGTTCTGGCTTCGGAATTGTTCTTACATTTTTCTTGGTTTTTCGTGTTTCTGAAGCTAACGGTATTTCTTTACCACCAAAGTTCTTCAATGTGCTGAACTATGGTGCAGTTGCAGATGGAAAGACGGATAATTCTCAGGTAAACCTTTGTAACTAATAGTAGACGGGGATGAACGGGTATTATGAACAAGATTTTACTGTGTACTAAACATGCATTTAACGTTTTATTGTTGAATTTGCTTAAATAGGCATTTCTCAAAGCATGGAAATGTGCATGTGAATATGGTGGGAGAAGTAGGGTTTTAGTCCCTCTTGGGAATTTTATGCTGGGATCTGTGACCTTCCAAGGAGTGTGCAAGGGATCTATGGAGTTTTTAATTAAAGGGACTCTTAAGGCCCCGACCGATAGTTCGAACTTCTTCACTAACACGTGGATTGGTTTTCAATATCTCAATGATTTAACTGTGAAAGGTGGTGGATCTTTGGATGGCCAAGGATCTGCTGCTTGGGGTTTTAATGATTGTGCAAAGAATTCACAATGTCCATCTCTACCAACTGTAAGTTTGTCACTAACATTTCTTGTTATTTCATCATTATTTTTATCATTTGACAGGAATAAATCATTTGCATTCACAGACATTGAGGTTCGACTTTGTGAACAATTCAAGAATACATCATGTACAATCAATCAATAGCAAAAATGCTCATTTCAACCTTTTCGCTTGCAATAACATGAACATCAGCCATGTTAAAATAATCGCGCCAGCCGACAGCCCCAACACCGACGGCATCCATATTGGTGGCTCTCAAAAAATCCAGATCTCTCGGTCGACTATTGGAACCGGGGACGATTGCATAGCCATGATTGCTGGCAGTCAAAATATTGACATCTTCGACGTTTTTTGTGGGCCGGGACATGGCATCAGTATTGGAAGCCTTGGCAGAGACCATGAGAATGATTATGTACAAGGACTAAGCATAAGAAATTGCACATTTACAGGAACGGAAAATGGTGTGAGAATTAAAACATGGTCACCATCTTTAAACAGTTTGGCTTCTGATATGAGATTTGAGGACATTTTAATGCAAAATGTTAGCAACCCTATTATTATCGATCAAAAATATTGCCCACGTCCCCCTTGCACTCCCGAGGCAAGAACAAATTCCCTTTTCATTTTCTTTCCTCTTTCAAGGCATGTTCAGTAAGCATTACGGAATAGTATCATGCTTTACGTACTTTCTGTTTGTTAACAATGTTTATGTTTTTGAATATAGGGTCAATCGATATCAGGAGTTCAGATAAAAAATGTGACATTCAGAAACATTTGGGGCACTTCGAGTTCAAAAGTTGCAGTGAATTTAGACTGCAGTAAAAGAGTGCCTTGTCGGAAAATCGAGTTTGTAGACATAAATTTGGTTCACAATGGAGCAGAAGGACCTGCAACTTCTCAGTGTGCTAATGTCATTGATTCTTCTTATGCCAAGCAGATGCCTCCTGGCTGTGAATAGGTGTTTAATTTGCTTTCTTTTCATAACTACGGTATTAGCAATGAAGTAGTTTATATAGGTTTATGATCCACAGATGGCACAGAAAAGTTGGTCATCATACTGAGAATTTTCAGGATTTTAGCTTGGATTATGCTGCACTGTACTATAATGATATGATTGAGGGTTTGTTTGGTAAAATTTTGCTAAAAATATATCATCTTTTCAACTCGTCAAACTTCAATTGTAACCACACTTTTCATGAAATTCACAACTTTTTAACCACACATTTCAAAACTTTTTATCAAAAGCTTTGTCATGCAGCCCAAGTGCAAACTGTTGTATAACCAAGTTTAGAGTCGGGCAGAAAATACAGAACCACAATCTCCTGTAGCTTAAAACCCCTCATAAAATGCAAAATCTTATCTATAAAAAGTTTCCTGTCAAAAAGAAATACATTGTCTGAAGGCAAGTTTTTTTCTCGTTGAACTGTCCTTACTATCACGCATTTCCTTCTTCGGTTCCAAAGGTGGCAGCGTAGGAATCTGCAGAAACAAGTTCTTCCTCCCTGCAGAACAACTAATACAATAGCCGAAAGTCGGACATAGAACAATATTAAACCGAATAAATAGAGTGATCATACGCAAGAAGAGATACCTCTTTGGACTCAACTTTTCAGCACCTATTGATTACATTTGGCTGACAGGTTAACCAAATAGAAGTCGAATAATATTATAGGAGCAACTAGCAAGTAACCGGGAGAAGATTTATTATAAATGCATCTTATTTCAGTTGACGTACAAAATTTTCACCACTCTTTGTAGTTTTTCTGAGTTGGGCATGAGACTCTGCTTCATGCTGAAACATCCTTACAAGGTCTTGAAGCTCCAATTTCCTCACCTCAACCTTCTCTTCAGTTTGTGGCTTTTTCAATCCCAGATAAATCAGCCCAATAGCTATTAGCACAATTCCTAAAAGAAAGAGGGCACTGGAAAATAGAGCAAATGCATATGGGAACCCTTCTGCTCCAGGTATTCCATCCACATTTATTCCGAAGAGTCCAGTAATGATGGAAAGAACAAGGCCACAACCTCCAAAAACTCCCAGGTTATGTTGCACATGGAGGCTCTGATCCTGTGACACAATTTTTTGGTGGTGAGGTTGAAACTTGTTGTTGAGCATGGACTCCGTTAACTCATTGTAATAAAAATGTAGTAAACATCATGGATAAACAAAGATAATCATTCTTTCAGTATAAAATAATCCAGATCATAAAGGAGTCGAGATACGGGTTCATATGCTCATGGCTCAATGGGAGCTGTGTGTGTTGCCACAGGGAACCGATAATTTAGTTCAAGAGAAGTCATAACAATTACACGTGTTGGTGAAGAATAAATATTACAGGGTAAAATATATACATGGGCATAGAATTAAAGGTTGGAGCAGCAATCTATCCACTCTCTTTAAGTGCAAATTCTATATGCATGAACGTGTGCAATTGAAAATTTTTATCACGTGCCAGGTAATTTCGTGCCTTTTTGTGAATCTTCCATCATTTTTCACCGTTCCAAACTTCAACCTTATCAACAAATGTGGCATAAGGTACTAATGATTAATGAATTTGAGTATTTAAATTGAACAGAGACCAAATGCCTGATATGCTTATTGGAACCTTAATCTGTATTGAAAAATAAAATATGGTCCTTGGGTGTTAACTCCTCAAAACTTGCAATTTTTCGAGTAACTATGACACAAGCCCATCACTGGCATTAAACACACACTCCAAAACTGCATCTCTTTTGCAGTCACTGCATCTTGCTCAGTTCAAATCCCGATGGAGTTAAAGACCCACTACCCTTCAGATATGCTAACCAAGGGCTTGACCAACATATAGAAGAACCAAAGTTATCCAAAACAGCATGCATCCACCAGGCTCCCAAGCCTGAGTAAACTATGGAGTTTGTGACGTGGACCAAACAGAATCTTGCATTTCTCGCACTGATCATCAAGCAGCAAGACTTAGTGTTTCCAGAGAAAACAAAAGATCTTTTTTTTTTTTTTAATTAAGCACCATCACAGTCCTGGTGTGTTTTTAGGCTCCGTCAAGACAGGACAAAGGGACTTAGTTCATTTGCATAACAAATTCTGGATCTTCCAGTCCTACTTATACAGGTGTCAATACGTAGAAAATGCAAAAAGACTTGTGGATCTATACAACTACACTAAACACTGACACAAAGTCTAAGAGGTATTTGACTCAAAAACACACTTCCAAAACTCTGAATTTGAGAAGATGAAATGCGATAATTCCAACAGAACACTTCCATTTTGATAGTTTTCTATAATGATTAATAGAGTTAGGTTTTGGTTAAGATGAATGATAATAATTTGTGTAATAGAAGTTTAAAGAAATCTGCAGTAACCTTTTATAATCTTTTGGCATGTTTGACATTTTAAGTACCCAAATTATGAAACATGAAGTGTTACAGAATGTTGAATATAAGGTGCGATTTGAAATTTTCGAAACATGGGTATTTTGGCGAGTGTGGATCACTTTAATTGGCATAGTTACAATTTGTGTACTTTTCTTTGACCACCTATAAGAATATGTTTATAAGAGCAAGTATATTCTAGGTATATAGTAGGTGAAGTGCAATAACACCTCCTTCCAAAATTTCAATGACTATATTAGAATCAATATTTGTGTAGCACTTTTAGAGTTTAAAATGAACTTTACCATCTCAAGCTTGAAGAGCAAAAGGATATTTTTGCAATAATGGCCATAAAGGGTCTGCTATAGAGTTAGATGTAATAAAGCTAGAACTCATAACTACGAGGTACATTTCTGATTCATGTGAAACTACCAGTACATCCATTTCCTGATACCTTTTCCATGTGATCAGTTGAATCATTCTCTAAACAATACGGGGCAGCCATATTGCTAAACAGTCAATTCTTCTCTAAACAGTTCAACGTGAAGCTATATTTAGATACTCTAAAACATAACAATACAACTGCTCGTCCTGGCAGCTAAACAAGTGCATTAATCTTCTGCACCATCATGGAAAGGTTATACGAAAATGACCAGGGATTCAGGAAATTACCTTTCGTTCCATCACCTTAAATTTTTTTTTTTATCTAGACTGTGGAATAAACAACGAAAAAGCAAACCTTGTATACTTAACAATATCATCTATATCTTTCACAAGAAACTGTCTTTTTTACTTGTGAGTACAGAGAAGTTTATGGCACCTGTAAACATGCACGAACAGTACTCTGCATGACATCTTGTATTGTAAACAAGCGACCACGAACTGCTTCTTGCTCTTGAATCATAGCCCTTGTACTCTTTCTTATTCCTTCAAGCAAGCTCCTTGCTGCATTCCCCCTTACATGTTGCAGAAGTTCAAAAACGATCTCCTCCCTTGCATGTAAAGACCATTTCACTCTTATAACCTGTAAGAAAAAAGGTCAGCATCAATTTGTTTTTACATTGTAGCATGAGAAGTATTCTGTTAAAAAAGAATCATCACGTGATATTGAAAAAAAAGTTGTTTAAATAAAAATAAAATAACAAAAAAACTAGGGAGATGGTCGAATTCTTTGTCAGAAATAAAGTTCAAAAATACAAAACAACCAAGCTAAAAGCTAAAAGAAGGTTATTAGCATGACAGAGACAAATAATTCCAATTTGTAAGATTTCTAACGAAAGGTTAAAGATTTTTAATGGTAAAATATATAACATTTGTAGAAGTTTCAGTTGTTATTACTGCAATCAATCAGTAAGAACAATGCAGAATATAGTTGAACTTACAAATGATATTGAAACAACTCGCATACACTAAATCACATGAGAAATCTCTTTATCGAATTATTTATTTATTTTTTTGTGCAATTCATGAAGATCCCAAATGTTGGAAACCTTGAAGAAGTCAATATCTGATAGTGCATCTCTCTTTCAAGTTGTAATCAATCAGTTATTTTTTATTTTCTTCTTTTCATAATGTGATCAAACTAACCATAACTAAACTTTAGTGACCACCCTTCAGTGTCAGAATATCAAAAGCATCAATGTAGTGTATGATAGATATTAGTTCTCTGATAATCTTCCAAAAATCTTATCAACAGATTAATTAGCCCAATCTGCTTCATCAGTGTCAAAGTAGATATCTGTTCCTGAAATTAATGGATTCATCCATGACCATCAGAAATGGGAAAGGAAAAGGAAGCAATTTAATATGAATCCAAAGAAATCAGTGTTTCCTCACCCGGGAAATTTACTTTTCAAGCAACCATAAAAGTTTACCTGAGTTGATAGACTTCTAATTTCGTGGTTCAAAATAATACCAAACAAATGCATGTCCTCGTGAGTTCTCCTACAGAAAATCAAGAACACTTTTACAATGATTAGTAAGTTGACAAAATTGAGCACAGTAAAGTGGAAAAATTCATAGTTTTGAAAGGGAAAAGTCACCTGTCCATAAACTTCAACTCGATTGCATCTGCCGCCCCAAATATGTATTTGCGAAACAGCCTGGGAACATTATGTATAGAGTATATTAATAAACAGATAAAAACAATTACCTGTATGGATTTCAAGGATAGACACAGTTCATAAGTTGGAGCTCCAGCACAAGATTTTCACTTACTAACTGATGCATTGCAGCTAATGCATCTTGACAAAGGAAACTACTTGCAGGCAAAGGAATAGAATATAACTAAAATACAAGACAAGGCAAGTAATAATTCAACGAAAAGGAGGAAAAAGTCCCCTACGATAGAGGTGCTGTAAGCTGCTACTGCTGCTGAAGCAAGGAATGAGATGAAATGTGCATTAAAAATAACCAGCATGCTGTAAATTTTTTAACCAAATCATCACCATCAAATCATTTTATCACAGCATGACCCCTAGTATTCATACTTAACCAACTTCAGTTAAATCGATATGGGTTGTTAACAATTGCTCGGAGTTAAATTCCACAAACTTTATGAGCTAAATTTGATAAAGAAAATCTATTTCAACTTTTGGCATTTTATCAGGATCTCTATCCTCAATCTTCATAAGAGCTACATATCATTTCCCTACCTCCTTGCCTTCCAACATCTCCCTCTCTACTCATAAAAGCATATACATGAAAGGGGCATACATAAATTTCATCAACATTACAAACAACGAGATAAATCTGGAGAAGGTACCAAAAGGATTTCTGATCAAGTGAAGATCTTTAAGGACCCAGAATTTTCCAATAGTTAGTGAGTTGACAACTCAAATTATAATGTCTCCACAGAAGAGTACTATGACAGCGATACATTCTCAAGAAAGCTCATCATAAACTCATAGAAAGATGTCTTCTCGACATAAGCATGAAATAAGCAGGTACATGAAAAAAATATTCTGACCAATGCCACACAACGTTCACTTGTCAGTAAATACGCTTTCAATGAGGTCAACAATGAAAGAATATCAGATGGCATAACTTCTTCAACATGAAGAAGAATTTAGAAGAAAGTTTTTTGATCCTTTCTGAGGATATAGGTAGTTTGATTTTGAGCAATTTTAAACTAGCGACAACAAACTCGCCTCTTTCCCACTAAACATGGGAAACCTTAAGCTAAATGAAATTTCTCATTTATTTGAAGATTTAGAGATGCTCTATCTTAGGTCCAGCATAAACAGACCATCATAATTAGTTAAAACAAGCAAAGACAATAGAGAAAAAATCTCACCTATCATCCCAGCGCGCAAGGCGACATGCTAGAAGAGCTATAACTTCATGACTTGTCCGTGGTAGATTACTACCTCCAGCAGCAAGAAGTTCCTGATTCGAACAGAACACTAATTACTACATTAAAAAATGAAGTAAAGCAAATTTAAACATTTAACTCATTGATTTATTAAAAAAAGAACTATGTTTGTAGCTACACTGTATCTAATAATTGACCAACCTGGACTTCTGAGACACCTAACACATTAATGTTTGATGACGACCCTTTAGTATGCAATGCTGTCAACAAAAAGTTTTGTGCTTGCCAAGATCGTATAACGACAGGGATATCATCTTCAACAACAGGATCACCCACTGACTGGCCTAATAGCTCAAACAATAGTCCACCAGCAACCCTCACCGGAACCTGTTCACAAATGCAATTCTCTTCTAACAGGCATTTATTTGTTGAAAACAAACAAAAGGAAATGAGTTCTTCTATTTTTCCAGAAAATCTGGTCAAAGGCAGAGTACTTGTTCTAAGGATTATAGACAGCAGCCTAGTGGAAGGTGCATATTTTGGTATTCACCATAATCAACATAATAATAACTCGTGCAATGGCCAAAAATAAATTTCCTCTAGAGCACACAAGCGCAGGACTCTACAAGGAGATCGAAAATGCAATATCCTCTGCTCTATGTAAACCCCCCACCTCATAAAGAGAAGATAAATTCTGCTAGATCTTATCTTGCTCCCTACACTCTTTATTCTGGTTACTTACCTAGTAACTTATTTTTCGTAACTAGTCAGTGTTATTCATAAGCTTCGGACTTTCCATCATTACTACTATTCTCCTGTCTTCAACAACATAAATGTTCGCATCTTTTCTCCTTTCATCTCAAAAAACTGTGGGGAGTGGGGAATCTTCCTATGCTCTCCTCTCCTAAAAATCTAATATTTCTAACATGACAACTACTTCTAAGTACGTAAATACAGGACATTCACAGGTAACATTTGAGGCCAAAGGATGCATGCACCAATATGTAGACATAACCCTGCCTATGTCAATCGATATACAAATGATTTTAATAAAGATTTTTAAAAACTAAGAAGATTGAAGAATTCTCCCGCAACATGAATCCAATTTTCATTTCATCCGAGAAAAGCCATCTTTTCTCAAAAATGTCTTGTCATTTGATCCTATAGCGTTCCATTAGATAGGAACAGATTTGATAAATACTGATAACTCTCGGATATAGTATTAGAACGGAAAGATCCATTAGATAATGAACTATTAGTTCTAAGCCATCTCTGAAGATCAACAATTCGAAGTGTACATTGTCAACCAAGAATAACCAACATACCAACGTTCCTATCCGACTTAATTCTCAGAGGACAACCCGTTTTCCCATGCTTCAATTCCATCTGTAGCACTTTCTAATTTACAGCATAACATAGTATAAACTTGTAGCTTGTTACCATCTTTCAAAACCCTAATACTCCTGCCACCCCTTTCTAACTCCCATCACTGAACTTTTCAAAAATGAAAAAGGGGAATATTTTCAAACAAACAATACTGCACGCGAAAAGAAAGTTCTGAATCCACTTCCAATGGTGACGACGTCTCAGTTCTGTCTAGGTTATTAAAAAAAAACTCCATTTTAAAGTTATATAGTAGCCATCAAACACATTATAATCAGTACCTCATATAAGAGGTGCTTCATACGCTCACTGATCAGCTTACTTTCATCTCTTAAGGCTATGCTTATTGCAGGGTGTAACCACTGAGCATTGCTCAGCCATGTACTGATAAATGGATGACATGCATCAACATGACACCACCAAGTTGGTCCTGTGGGGCGTTCCCGATATGGAGCTGCAACATCTGCAACGGTCATGTCATCTTCCTCATCTGTGAAGTCAACATGTTGCAAGTCCCAAACAGCATTGACCTGAACCTTCTGAAGTAGGTCAGAAATTCTGGCCCAACCTATAGGTATCCAGCAATTGCCAGGAGATCTTTCCGGAGGATGAAAGCAGCCTAAATGGTAATTCTGATAATAAAAATCACCATTCAGCATGTCACTGTCAGTGGCTCCTGACTCTATGAGAGATGGTTCTTTGAAATTGCTTTCACTGAAGTGTTGGGGCAAACAATCAGTTGTTTCGCATTTAGATTCGGTCTTCTTTAGTGTCGTAACAATATTTGGTTGCAAAGACTGCATATCTAACTTAGACCTTGAACCGCAGGTATTCCTACAGCCTCGGATAAATTCAAAAGCACAAATTAGCCCATCTGTCCATAACTCGCCACCCAGCATGACATCTCGGAAAACTTGATGTTTTTTATTCTCTTCTTTCATCATATAATTGCTCCTTATCGGGAATAATTCTTAGTTGCAAAGCTCGTTGCTCTTCCTTTTAACAGTAAGGAGTAAGAAGGTTCAACTGAAAGCCCAAAGGCATTAACTATAATGGAGCTGGAAACAAGGAATAAAAAACGGATGAATTACGGACAAAGCATCTGGCTCCCAATTAAACTCAGAATGTAAGAGGAAGAAAAACATAGTTGTGCAAATCTAGTCCTTCTTACCTTTTCACTTCACCATATACAGCACAAAATTACCAAACTTTTGCACAAATGGACTTGCTAAGCATTGGAGCAAAAGAAAAACAGAATGTTTTTGTCTTCACATATCTATATAACATATCAGGTCTTAGGCCCTCGCCTCCTACATTAAATATTTACTTTTAGGACGTGTTGATTATATTAAAATCATAGTCAAATATTCAATTTAAAGCTCTTTTTTAAGCACAATCTGGTCCCCCAACTTATATACAGCTCCATATTACGGATATTGATTAAGTCATTGTCAGTTGCATCATTTATGTTTGTAGTCATGCACATATGTTGTTACAGGAAAAAGGTATTCAAGATCATTTGCACCATGTTACAAAACAGAGTATATTTCTTATAGGCAATTTTCCACAAAAATAAACTTACCAGGTATTGGGATCATATGCGGGTCTTCATCTACTATTCTGCTCAATCGAGTTCCATTTTCAAAATTAAACTACCAATCAAATCCTTTAAACTATCATATTCCATATGAGTTTAGGCAAACCTCTTCCTCTAGGTGTACCATCAATACCCATTCTATCAATCTTCTTAACTGCTGTATCCAGCGGCCATCTTTGAATTTACCAAACCATTTCAATCTAGTCTGGGCAAAATTTCTTCAATGAATGCTATCTTAACCACTCACATATGTGCTCATCTCTTATTCTACCTCTCATAGATTTATCCTAATCCATCATAAAATTGTCATTTCATAAATACTCAAATACTTATATTTTTGTAGATGGTGTCAGTGTCATTAAAGACTCCAATAGCTGATTTGATTATAATTCTATAGAATTCTCAGTTCAATCTTACAAGACACCGTCAATCACACAAAACCATAGATGTGCTCTTCCACTTAACCCAATCAAACTTCCTTAATTCTCCAAGTAACATCATCTCCAATTCCAAAAACAAACTGCTAAAAGACAATGCAACTCTACAAATAAAATCAATATGATTGACAAAATCAGAGTAATCTGTGTTTAAAATATCCAAAGCTTGTTGATTTCTGTCATTGAACAGAAGAGAAAAATAACAGCGCTGAATATGCAATATAACATTAATCCCAAGTGAAGACACAGCCCAAAATGTTAGGAATCCAAACTGTAACTAGATATCACTTTTGATCAACTTTTATACATGTTAACATGGAGGTTCCTAATATACACTAGACCACAAAAATCAGGAATACAGGATTAACATATATTGCTGATACGATGAATCTGAACTTAAAAATCATCAAAGAACATAATTTGGAAAGCAATTAGCCTGCCCACCCCCATAAAAAAGACAATTACATGTCTCTGCCTGTATGTGAAGGAGAGATACATAAAGTGGTTAAAAACATCGAAATATAAATTCGGATGTTCTTGTTTTATACTAACCAAAATCCCAGTATTTTCTTTCTAATTAATTTTCCTTTGGAGTGGGTGGGGTGTGTGTGTGTGTGGGG
>CAIGRB010019550.1:0-11485 GCA_903798255.1 Fraxinus quadrangulata | reverse complement strand
GTAGTTTAGAGGTTTTAAATAGTCATAAAATAAAGAGAAAATTGTAGTAACGGTACAAAATTTTTCGATTTTAAGCATACTTTGTTTAAACCTTCATTTAATTATACTCACAGTACCAAATCTTTCAAAAACTCGCACATAAATTTCAAATAGACGATTTCTGTTAATTTGACAGTTAATTGACTCAAGAAATTGATTTTGATCAATTTTAAAGGGATAAAATAATAACTTTAAATTAAACTAAAACAAAAAAATAAAAATAAAAAAGCCAACCCCAACCCCACAAAAAAAAAGTATCGTTCGCCATCTCCTTCACACCCCACCCCAAATTAATCCACAACCACCACAGTCATCGTTGTCGCACCGCCCACCGCCTCCACCACAAAACTCGCCATCTTATCATGAATTTCATCAACCCAAATCACAAAATCACTATCAAACCAATCAAGAAACCCATCACGAAACCATTTTATTCCCATCAAGAATTTCCAAGTCAATGTGATCTATGATGGCGAAAACCCACCTTACAGCCACACCCACCCTCTCGAACCACCACTGATCGACTCCTACACCGTAGGGGCTCAATATGATGGTGATGATTCAACAAAATAGGGTCAAAACATCAATGAGTTTTTTGGGATTTCGCATCCAGACGCATGCGAACAAGGACTCTCATATCCAATCCAATTGATGGTTTTTCCATTGTTCAATCGACAAATTCACCTGAGAAATCATATTCATAATCAGACAACAGTGGGTACACAATTTATTGATGCAACTGCTACTCAATTGCCTATTAATTCGATCACAAAGTAGTGATCAGGGTGGTTCCGTCAATTGCAATTGACAACCAAAATGTTGTTCTTTCATTCAATGTGATCCACTGGTGGCCCAAGTAGGCCTCCTCTTGCTTTGTGAGAGTTGAAATGATGGCTAGTTGTGGCTCGATTATTCACACCGTAGATTACATTGACTTGGAACATTACCTTCTTTTTATTTTTTTTGAGGTGAGGGTGGGCTGGCTTTTTTTTTAAAATCAAAATTACCATTTTACCCCTTTAAAATTGGTCAAAATCAAATTATTGAGTCAACTTACTATCTAACTAATGGAAATCGTCCATTTGGACTCTAAGTGTGAGTTTTTGAAAGTTTGGTATCATGGGTGCAACAAAATGAGGATTTAAGCAAAGTCTGTTTTAAATCGAAAGATTTGGTATTGTGGCTACAAATTTCCGTAAAATAATGTCCATATTTGCTTTCGATAAAAATGAAATTTTAATAAAATTGAAAAGTAAATAAAAATTATAAATACGAAAAAATCTATAAGAAAAAAAATGGATTTTATGAAATGGGATCGAGCAAAGTGAGTACTTTTTCTGACTCTTTCTTTTAACAAAATTAAATCGGGGTTTATTTAATAATGATACGTCTTACTAAAATGTTAGTAAATTTTGTTTTTAATTATACATTTTAAGTTTACTTTTTAACTAGATGTCTCAGAGTTAATACCTTAAATAGTCACCGAATTTCGTCAAAAGTTTCTAGGAGGTCACCGAACTTCAAAAATACCCTAAGTAGTCACTGAACTTTGTAAAAAGTTTCTAGTGGGTCACTGAACTTCAAAACTTCCCTAAATAGTCATTGGAATTTTTCAAAACTTTTATCAATTTTGTTTGTTAAAAATGGATCCTAACGGGGCATTAAATATGGACTAATAAAATGGGAAACAAGACAATTCTCTCATTTTGAACGAGACAAGAAAACCTTTTAAGAAAATTCGTCATTTAAAAAAAAGGAAATTACATAAAATCATGTGCTTAAACTTCCAAATTCAAAATTCAGGTATGAAGTTTATTTAATAAAAAATCAGGTATTAATTGGATATTTTGTTAATTTAAATAATATTATAATACTAATATTTCAAATAAACTCTAATTAATTTTCAATCTCATTTTCTCTCACTACTCACTCACTCTCTCTTCCTCCTCTCTCTCTCTCTGTCCGAAATCGAAGCCCGCAGGAAAGAAGGTCGCCGTCGCAACTGCCACCATCAGATCTAACAAACCTTGGAGCATCTACGTCGAGATCTATGATTTCCCCAGTACACAGATCGCGGCGATTCATGATCGCTTCTTCTCTGCGAAGGCGACAAGTGTGAGCGCGCTTCTTCCCTGCTCAAATTTTGTAGACCGACGTTACTTTGAAGGGCGGTATGATGTGGTGTGTTGTTGAATCTAGTGCGGTGGATCTAGGTAGCGATGACGGGATGGAGGTTGTGGCAGTGGCCGGTTTGGGGTTTTTTTGTTGGGTTGTGATTGTGGTGTAGTGTGGTGTGGTGTGGTGTGGTATGGTGATGCCTGTCTTGTTGGCGGCAATTGGGGGGTGGTGGTGGATCTGGCGACGACGGGTTGTGGGTGGTAGCGGTGACGAGTTTGGGATTTTTTGTTGGGTGATGGTTGTTGTGTGATGTGGTTTGTTAATGGTGGTGGTGGTAGTGGTAGTGCAATAGTGGTGGTGGTTGATGGTGGTTGGTAGTGGTAGCTGGAGATTCGATAGTGGTGGTGGTTGTGGTTGTGGTTTTTGTTGGCAGTTGACTGGATTTGGTAGGGACGATTTGGTTGTGGTGATGTGGTGTCGGTGGTGGTGGAGATAGTGACGGGGATGGTGGTGGATCTGGTGACGACGAAGACGAGTGGATGCGGTGGCAATAATGTTGGTGATGGTGGTGTGTGACCACTTATTGGTGTATGTGACCAACTACTTGATTCTATGCGATCAAGTATTAAATTGTGACTTTAAAATTTGATAACTTGTGACTTGAAAAGTAATTTGTGATCAAAAAATTTGAAAATCTGTGATCGATAGATAAATCGTGACTTGTAGTTTTTTTGATTTGTAACCAATAAAATAAACTGTGACCTATAAAAAAGTTATTTGTGCCCTCAAAATAATCTGTAACCTACAAAATTTTTAATTTATGGCCTCAAAATAATTAATTTGATCATATGTGATCAGAATTGTATAATTTTGATTTTAATATATTTAATTAATTAACTAAATACCTGATTTTTGCATTTTTAAAAGTTAATACTTGATTTTTACAATTGTAAAAGTTAATGCCTGATTTGTGAACTCTTCTATTTTTTTAANGGCCTCAAAATAATTAATTTGATCATATGTGATCAGAATTGTATAATTTTGATTTTAATATATGTAATTAATAAAATATATTTAATTAATTAACTAAATATTTAATTTTTATATTTTTAAAACTTAATACATGGTTTTTGCAATTATAAAAGTTAATACGAAATCATCCATTTTAAAACAAAGAGGGAAAGGCCCAGGCTTGGCGTGGGTCTTGCTACAGAAGACCCTAAAAATTCGCAGCACTTTGAGAATTGAATTGAGTACACGGAGAAGGTAGAGAGAGATGGAGAAGCCAAAGAAGAAGCAAGTCCTGCTTTTCCACTGCGTCGAAGCTGAAGAATTGGCACGCAAAGTCGCTGCTCAGTCGGACCTCATTCAGTTACAATCAATTAACTGGAGGTGACCCCTTCAAATTTTATGTATAAATGTCTGTTTTAGTGTTTATGGGTTTGCAGTCCTTTCTCTTTTCATCCCATAAAGTGGGCCTTTTTAGCTTCGTGTATTGTTTTTAGTCATTCCTGAAAGTTGCTTACTTCACTTCTATGGAAACATACATTGGATTTTCTGAATTTTACTTGTGGTTCTTTATATATACCGTTTGTACTTTTCTCCCAAGAAGTTTGTAGATTACGAAGTCAAATTGAAATCCCATTTCCCCCCCTTTTTAGGAGAAGATAATTACTTTTTTTTTTTTTTTCTGGTCCGTGAAAGAGGAGGCAGCTTGTTTATGCATACTGCTATGTGCTGAAGTACTTGTGCTGTATATTCAAGGAGATGTGTAGATTACCGAGGAAAGAAATATAATAGTAATATAAAGTTAAATTTTCATAGTTTGCTGTTGGGAAAAGATCATGGTGAGCACCAATTTCTGGAAGTATATTGAAACAATGTTTGCTGTGATGCATAATTGACTAAAGTCTGGTTGCTTTTACATTGACTAAGATATGATTATTGGGTTTAATAACAATTGATTCCCTTATCTTTCCTCTCAATCCTTAAACTCACATTTTAGTGGCAATTCTCTATCATCTATGCTTATCTTATCTCAATCATTTTGTTAAGAGCATTGTAGACTGCCTGCAATGATTATTATAATTTGTCTGATGATGAAGATTGTTGTATATAACAGGAGTTTTGATGATGGGTTTCCAAATCTTTTCATTAACAATGCACAAGATATCCGAGGACAACATGTTGCTTTTCTAGCATCTTTCAGCTCACCTGCGGTCATATTTGAACAGCTTTCTGTAATTTATGCACTTCCAAGGCTGTTCACTGCCTCATTTACTTTGGTGTTGCCTTTCTTTCCAACTGGCTCATTTGAAAGAATGGAAGAGGAAGGGGATGTTGCAACCGCATATACCTTGGCTAGAATGCTGTCAAGTGTTCCTATATCAAGGGGTGGTCCAACCAGTTTAGTTGTCTATGATATACATGCTTTGCAGGTTAGTTTCTCTTACATTCGTAGTATTTCTCCAATTATGTTGCTCGGATGAGAAGTTACTTGTTGGATCTATACATTTTATTTACTATTTTTTATTGAATTTCAGTTCTTTTCTGGTGTTGTGATGTTGTGAACAACACCTATGGCCATATGAGGTTCGCAAGATTTTATGTTTTAATTGTTAGATTAACACTAATGCTCTTTATACTAAAGAACAAGGACTAAAGAAAGTGTGAGGTCATGGAATTATGGTGTAGAGATAGTACTTCGTTTGAACTTTCAGCTGAAGTGTACTTGCATGGTTACTGATTTAGTCCCAAATTGTTAGTTAAATAATGTGAAAATTAGTTGATTAATTTACAGATATTATGTCCTACAACACCTTCAAAAATAACGAAGAACAGTATTAACCTTGGACTTGGGCAAGGAGCACTTTCTTATTCCCCGATGAACACTGTCAGTTTAATTGTGTTATTGTTCCAATGGAACAATCTAATACTCCTTCAGTGTAACACGCTGATTAGTGTTAAGTGTCTGGCTAATTAAAAACTCATTGGTTCTTCTGTTTTCTAATTTACATCAAAATCAAACTCCAATTCTATCCTTTGATATCGACCCCATGAATGCATATGTTATTTGTGGAAATTTGTTTATGCTTCCTCTTAAGAGTTTTTTGTCAACTTGTTCCTGCTTTACTTCTATCATTTTTTTCTACAGGAAAGATTTTATTTTGGGGACACACTTTTGCCTTTGTTCGAGACTGGTATCCCACTCTTGAAGGAACGCCTTCACCAACTTCCGGGATCTGATAAGGTGAGTATTTCTGCTCTATGACGATGCTAACAATTTTTTCTCAAAGTTGCTTATGATTTTATAGCCAAATACTAATGTGTCTTAGTTTCCTAAATTTATTCTCCCAGATAGTAGTTGCATTTCCAGATGATGGAGCTTGGAAACGATTCCACAAGCTATTGGATCATTTTCCCATGGTTAGTTTTTATAATTTTTTATGTGCTATTATCTTATGCTTTATATATTTTTTGTCAGATATCTGATACCATCCATTGACAGGTGGTTTGCACAAAAGTTCGGGAAGGGGACAAAAGAATAGTTAGGTTAAAAGAGGGTGATTGTGCTGGTTGTCATGTTGTCATTGTCGATGACTTGGTGCAATCTGGGGGAACCCTAATTGAATGCCAGGTGTTCCTTCCTGTCTTTATCCCTCTTTAAATTTGCAAGATCTATGAATTTGAACAACTTTTATTCTTCAGATATAATTTGTCTGCAGAAGTCAATCTCTGCACATCTTCTGAAATTCAGATTAGCTAGTTTTTATGCAAAGTAAAATTGGAATGATCAGATTTCTTCTTTTAGCAGTTATCATGGTCTTGCTCATCTTGTACATAGTATGAATAGTTGCGTAGTGGGCTTTAATTCCTTCATTCTCAATTTAGCTGTATCTGTTTGTCGCGTTTCATTTGTTAATTTCTTCGTGTGAACTTCTAGGCTTTCAAGTCCAAGGGAAAAGATTGCTAAAGCTACCATAGAGTAAAGAGGGTTCAATTGATTTATTTGACACATTCTACCAACTTTGTCTAACAGAAACTGTATTTGCACCCTTCTGCCCCACCCCACCTTAACCCAACCATACAAACGATACGACAATAAAAACTAAAAGAAAAGTTGCTTGTCCTGTTAAAACTGTGAAAATCCATGAAGACAGACGGTGCGCGCATATGATCACGTGGATATGATATATGGTAATGACCATTAATTACATGCCAAACTGGAAACCTGGGGACTTGTTCACACATCTGTTATAAATGCAGTGTATTTATAGTTCCACCTCGAAGGCAATTGTGTGATGAGAATTTGGATTTGCATTCAGCAGCCCATACCATCATGATCAATTTCAAAATTTATCTAATCCTTGGTTTGTGCGTGGTTAAAATGTTTCTGTTTCTTGTGTCTTGTATTTAACTCTTGGCTGTTTCAGAAAGTATTGGCAGCTCATGGTGCAGCAAAAGTGAGTGCCTATGTCACCCATGCTGTTTTTCCAAACAGGTCATGGGAGCGGTTTGTTCACAAGAATGATGGTAATTTTTTGCTTTTAACTGTTTATGGCACTCTTTTTTCCCCCAATTTTCAGTGATTTTTTATGAATGCATATTACATTGAGAAGGTACAGAGAAGGCATTCACCTACTTTTGGACAACGGATTCATGCCCACATACCGTGAAAGCCATAGGCAAGAAAGATCCTTTCGAAGTTTTGAGTCTTGCGGGGTCCATAGCCGATGCCCTCCAGATCTGATGATTATAAGAGGATTCAGGCATAATGGGAAAGGTGTGAACCTTTCGGAGGTTACCATTTTGTGGGATTTCATGATCTTGAGTCTCTTTATTAACTAAATAAACGATTGTCGTGGTTTTGATTCTTGTGTATCGTATTGAAGAACCATTGAGGTTCCTAAAACTGGGAAACTGGACGCTTATGCAGTTCGTTACATGAACAGCTTCTCTTATTGTGCAATTTATAACGAAGTAAAAATGGCTGAAACCAGTCCATTGTTGATTAGATCAACGTGTTATTGTTTCAAGAAATGTTCTGTGGAAGTTCACTATGAATCATCTCGTGCTAGTGTATCTTCAGAAAATTTCCCACCATTTTTGTCTCAAACATGCTTGAACATGAATCTCCGACAAGATGCACAAAATGTGGGAAGCTTCACTCGTAGCTAGCACACATCTTATATAAACGGGCAAATTTCGTTAGTTTGCGTGTGAGAGAGAGAATGTAAGGACTAAAAAATGTCTTCCAAATAACAAATACACAGTTTCCTGTGTACAAGGCCACAGGACAGACAACCTGCGGGCCCATTCTACACATAATTCTGACCCTCACCCAGCTCTTTAAACTACTATACATTTAGTACGACTGCTAAGCAGTCACAAGAACTGGACCTGTCAAATATTTTTTGCCGAGATAATACGGAGTATCCATGGTTGAAAAGCGGACACTCTAGAAAATAAATAATTCATATGTACGTTCCAGTGCACCGGTAATACACATAAAAGCTGTACAAAAGTTAACACTTACTGCCCACCAATTCTTGTTTGGAGTAATCCAATTTAAGGGGGTGGACGACTTTTCTCAGGCTACTCATCTGGATTACTCTTTGGGCTGTCCAGAAAATCCCCAACATAAGATCCATCCGGCTGACGTATAAAGATGTTCAAATTACTGGTGTGTCTAGGTTCCTGAGACCCAAAAATCCTTAAATCAGAATGTGTCCACAGAAATTTCTATATTATAGCAAGTACAAATTTCTTCTCACTTCACATTAACTATGTTGGAAAATGAGAGATCTCAGGGTCATTTAGTCAAGATGTGAGGAAAAGGTTGTAACTTGTGTTACATACCAGATCATCAATCCCTTGGCCCTCTGACTGGAAGAGAATTGGTCGGCACCGTTTGTCTTCATTCATTAAACTTGAATTCTGAAAATGTGAAACAAGAGCAGTCTGTCCCTGGATTCTCGCATATGTCAAAGAAGCAATCTTTTCACTGTTGAACTTTTCCCATTTCTTCCCATTAAATGCCTGCAGAGATTTACATGAGACAAATCCATTTGTTACTGAACAGATTTTCAGATTTTTCAAGAAAAAAAGTCTATGATTACGTGGCTTCCGAGGGTGATTAGAGCAAAACAATTGTAAAATGCTCCCGAGCTTTAATATTAGTTGCTCACATATTTTAGTATCCTGCGGTGATATTTTTAACAGATGACCCCAAGGAAGGGACAAAGGAAAGAAACTCAAACCTCATGGAAGGTGATGATATGTGAAGGAGACACCATATTGATGAAAGCATACCCCACATTGCACTTATTCTGGGCAGGAGGAAATTCAAATTAGCAAGGGTATTGAGTTTAGCGCAAAGTTATATAATTTACTCCATGGTAACTCACCTTAAAATCAATTGGCAGATAGAGGAAATCATATGTGCCCTTGTGAGTTTCATCAATAGCGGAAAGTAGCATCTTCGAGGTGTACCTTCAAACAAGGAAAATTAAAATGCAGCATTATTCTGCAGTTTCAAAACAAAATGGATATTTAAATTGTTGTCAGTTCATACTTGTTGGGGATATTTTTAATCATCAAAGTAGTCCTACTATCTTCCCCACTGACGATCTTTTCCAAATCAAGTTGATACTGCCTTCTGTCTTCCACCTGGCTTCCACTGTCAACCCTTCTATTTCGATAGCGATCAATCAATCCATCGTTGCTGGTTGCTCCCATGCCTCCATAAGAACCAGTACCAAAAAATATGGGAGAATTTCTGGACATTGGCATCATCCTAGAACTCGGAGAACCACCTTCAGAAAATTTTTCAGTATAAGCAATGCCCATGTTAAGTGCCCCCTGGGCAATCATATTCATCGCATGATTCCCATTGTTACGACCTAAATTTGTGGCACCAAATGCAGCTCGATTGGTGTGGGATGATTCTGGTGACTCTGGAAAAAAACCAAAATTCCTTTCTAGTTGAATACCAGATGGAGCGGATCCAACATGATGTGAACCCAGAAATGAGCCATGCCCGCTGTGATAAGGATAACCAGTTCTTTGTCCACTGGGTGAAAACAAAGGTCCCTTCAATGATGATGACCAAGCAGAGTTCATGCGCTCTGATGGCACATTTGGCATGTTGGATTGGACACTGCTGTGCAGGATTAAAGAACTAAAATTTAAAATGTCATTTTTTATCCTCTAAAGTGCAGTCCAGTACTAGTATCAAACGTACCTGGAGTGAATAGTAGGGCTTCCCCATAGAAACTGAGGACCAGAGAGCGTCCCAATGCTAGATGCCTTGGAGTCACCATATGATGACACGGGTCCAGGACTTGAACTGAACTTAGAATCAGGTATGGGATAATGCTGCTGAGAAGCCACTCCTTGTGCTGCATTAGCCTTAGTAATCACCTGGTTCACATGGCTTATCCGTACAGGGTCTTTACCAATTGGGGCAATCTTCACGGGATTTGAAACCTGGGATGGAAGGATAGAGGCCAACCCAGGCAAGCGGTTACTTCCAACAGGGCTGAGGTTCCCTAAAACAGGTGACCGACTATAATCAGGAAATGAGTTGTGATCAACTGGACTCCCAAAATTTGCCCAACTACCTGCAAGTACAAACATTGGTGCCATGATTATAGGTATACAATTAGCAAGTGACAGCTTTCTTAATGTAGATCATCCATCCACGCACCTGGAGGAGAGTTGGCTACAGGTGAACCAACTTGATGGTGGAAAGGCAGAGCTTCACCATCTTGTTCTTGCTCTTGATTCAGTTGCAGCATTAAGCTATACAAGAAAAGCACAAACGACTCATTGTTTGCTCTTTCAACTAGCACATGACTTGCAATTAAATAACCATCTAAATGAAACAGTGTGACGTAAAGATGAAAACTAATTGACCAGGAATTAAAAAAAAAAAAAGGATGAACCAACAGGAGCAAGTGATATATCAACTTGATTTAAAATTGCAGATTTTTAGGGCAAAAAGTCCAAGGACATGGGAGCTAATTTTTCCACCAAGATCCCTAAAAATGATGGCACGACTAGAGCAAAATTTTGATTAAACCAAGCTACCAACATCCAAAAAGTCAACCACATATCAAGATTGCATTACTAAGACGAGTATGTTCAATACCCAGTAATTTTGGAAGCCCAAGCATGCTAAAATCCTCTAAAAAAATCTACCATTCACCTAAGCAGCATTGTTATTCAAAGTACTCAAGATCTCTCTTAACGTTACCTAATATGTTCGCAGTTTCACGCGCACCTTCTCTCTTCCCAGAAAGACAGAGACAGACAACGAAAAACAGAAAAACAAATATTGCAAAGTAGATGCCTTGTAAAGCATTCTTTTCCAGTCAGATATTGGGCTTCAGCAGAGGTAAATGCATCAGCAATTTAATGATTTTCACATTTTTAATTAAAATATAAATGACAGGACTAATTTACGATACTTCCTCTTATCACAGGTATATTTTATTTAAGAGAAGAGCAACATGTGGAAGTTGACTGCGTGCCATTTTTTATGCATGTAAATTACCAAACAAGTAAAAACAAGGGCATTGACAAGAGGTTATGCGTATTTAATTGTCCCCAAAAAAGAGAAAAAACGACATATTAAAAGAGATGCACTCCTATCAGCATTTAAAATACGAAATGTACCTCCGACGGGCTCCTCCAGGGCGGCTAGGTTCAAGTTTTATACGCTTCCCAGCAATGTCACTTCTATTTAAAGCCTTGAGAGCTGCATCTGCAGCTCTAACATCGTAAAACTCGATGAACTTGTGATGTCGTTTGTGGGGTGTTTCTCTGATCTATATTTTATAAAAAAGAAAACTAACGCATCTCAGCCAACAGAGGATGAGGAATTCCTAGGGAAGCTACTATAAATAAATGCAACAGAAAAAACAATGACAGCCAGATAAGTGTAAGAAATTCTCACCTCCTTAACTTCTCCATAAGCCCCAAAGATTAGGCGGAGGTCGTCATTGGACACTGATGCATCCAAATTAAAGACCACAAGAGTTCCTTGGTTAACATCTTTATCCGATGGATTATCCTGGATGTAGCAAGAAATAATAATCAAATAGGTGCTCATCTTTTCAGCAGTGTCATATTATTAAAGAAGGGATATCTCGGTTCAGACCTTGGGAATCGAAAAATGAATATCAAGTTTTCTTCGTCTTAAGGGCTTGTTTTGCAATGCGCGCATTGCCGTGCGAGCAGCTCTAATATCATAGTAAGATATCATCACAAACCCTCTGTGCTTACATGCAGTATAGAGAGTTCTGATATCTCCATATTGCTATTA
>CAIGRB010019527.1:0-16179 GCA_903798255.1 Fraxinus quadrangulata | reverse complement strand
CTGCCCCACCTAAGCTTCCGACACGCGGTAAGGGACTCCGACACGCGTCGGCGACGTGTCGGAGGGGGATCGGTGTCCGATACGTATCGGACACTGATATGTTGTCACCGGCAACGTGTCGGTGCTTCTGAGATGTACACGTTCTGGAATTGAACAACCTAGCAGGATCAAGAAGCAAAAGTGGAAAAGTGAGAAAATATTCATACTTTCAACTCTCTCCTGAACAAATGATATAGGGGATTTATCATAATATAATCAATTGATGTAAGGAATAACGTCTTAACATGCATGCATGTTTTATTTTCTATGAGTCACTCTTGCTAGATGCATGAATAGAGGTTCATTAGAACATTAGGTACTGAATTAAAATAGAGATACTTCTAAATTTTTTAGTCGACCTCGATCTGTCTAACATGACATTATTTGACTTTGTCACCAGCGATTTGGTTTTTGACTTGACAATTTTAAGAAACATCTTGCAGGAATTCTATAATCGCCGACTAAAAGAAAATGCTCAGCACCTTCCTAAAATATTTGGGATGACTGCTTCCCCTATAAAGGCTAAAAGTTAGTTCTATGTAACTTCTAGAAAATATAATTAATCATGCAATTTATATTGTTTTAGATCTATTTTGTTCTCTTCATTACTAACTTTATCTGAGCACTTCATTTTGTTTCTCTGTATAGGCTCATGCTCGGCCACTGACTACTGGAAACATATTAGGCAACTTGAAAATCTAATGAATTCAAAGGTTTCTTGCTGAATTTTGCAAACTATGCTTCATAATTGTTGAATTCTTAAATTCATGTATTGTTGCGATGCAAGATTAGCCTTTTTTGTTTTCCTTTTAAACAAAACTCTTTAATTCTCATCTCATTTTCGACCACACATTCGCACGATAAAATATTTTGTACGTAAACCAAAACTTTTCCCCACTTTTTAACCACATGTTCTCCAAAAAATCGCTATTTGTAACATCATTTCTTCTCGATAATGGCCATCAAACAGGCACTTAATTTATGAATATAGTATAGTATAGTATAGTAGATTGAAATTTTCGACATACTTTGGTATTAAATAATTTTTGAGAAATGGAGAATGATTTTAAAATAATATTCTTTGTTATATTGAACCTGTTATATGTTGCCTACAAGTAATTTTGATGTGGTATCATTAATTAAGGCATATAAGAGAGGGCAGCCTTGCAAATCCCTACTTAGTAGTGGCTACACCCTTTTTTTGGAATTTCGATCTTATGTTAGTATCCAGTGTCACATTTAGGTTTGTTATTGGTTCATAATCTGTGCTATTCTTTTGTATGAAGGTTTTCACATGTGAAAGCGAATATGTTATAGCTCAGTATATTCCAGTTTCGACTCCAAAAGTGAAGATATACAAACATTTGGATGTTCCTTGCATCAATGTTGAATATATTGCAAGTGATCTGAAAAAAACGTTAGAGAAGGTATACATGTCTCTCTTGGAGTTAGTAAATGTTGGAATTTTGGTTTGTGTCATTGCTCCTATGAATGACTGACTATACAGTTTCACTCGATGAAAAGTATGCTAACTGTCAGTTTCAAATTAATGTTACAAGTGTAGCATGATTAGTATGTCTTATATATAGTGCTTCAATGTATATTCTCCCTCGTATCTTGTGTATTTAATGTGCTTTATGAGAAATATCCTAGCGTGAGGTTCTGTGGATGTTCAAATTGTTGAAGACAAAATGAAAATAAATAAATGTTCCCCTTGTTTAAGGTTTAGATGAGAAGATATATCAATGCAAGGCAATATACCTGGGTTTAAGTCATGCTACCACCATTTAAGAAATTTTTGCATGTAGCAGATTTTTGATAAAAAACATGTAATCCTATCTGCACGTGGGGGATCGGGTTGAACATCTATGTCACCATAAGTTTTTTGTTGAGGTGTTCAATAACTAAGGTTGTCTGGTTTTAGTTGGAAGTTACTGGTGCTGCAAGCACAAGGGTGATTTGCACTGTTTGAGATACGAGAAGATTTGAACAAGTAATACAATTTTTATCTAAGAAGAGGTGAAGCTGTATTTATGGAACTAAACTCATATGCTTTGATTTATTTATTTATTTTTGTGTCTATGGTTAGCATTTTCATGTTATTTTTTTCTCTTCCCATTTTCAAGGCACTGACTTTATATATACTGTTCACCAGCATGAACTTTCTCTCAAAAGTATCTCGAGCTCTGTAGCTAACAATGCAACGAAAAGATTATCTAAGCTTTGCTCTACCTTCATGTTTTGTTTAACTGAGCTGGGTGTTTGGTTAGCGATACAGGTATATTTTTTATTCTGGTCAATTTTGTATATACAAAGCATAAATTTTTGCAGTTGTGGCAATTGGCAGTAAGAACTTCTTGTTTGAATAGGCGGCAGAGACTTTATCTTGTGAAGTAACCAATGTCTTTTCATGGGTGAAATTGGATGCCAGTAGCGAGAAGGTTTTTAGAGATTTCAGTTTGGATGCTCTTAAAGTTTTTCATGCCTTTGCGCCATTGGGTATTTCTCACTGTATTTATTATTTATGCTGTTCTCTTTTTCTTCAAGATTTGGAAATTTTGTTCTTTTCTATTCGTTCCGTGATTGTTTATTTCTGTTCATGAAGGTCCACAAGGGTCTAATCATTTTGATATAAAAGCTAAACTGGATTCTGGGTATGTTACATCGAAAGTTGTCTGCCTTGTTGACACTCTCCTTGAATACAGGTTTGCTTATATATGCTATATGCATGTTTCTCTAAAAAGTAGAAATTGTTAGTATTTTTTCACTCTTGTTGATGAATGTTTCTATCTATTTTGATATTAACATGTTCACAAAAACAATTTAAGCCCCTGTTTGGGCTCCATTAAAAGTAAGCCCTTGTCTGGTCCCCATTATTTCCAAAATACATTTTTTTCTTTTTTATTTTCAACTATACATTCTTCAATAAAATAATATTACACGTAAATCTAAAACTTTTCTTATTTGTAACTACACATTCTCCATAAAATCAGTATTCCAAAATGTATTTTTGAAAAAAAAAAATGAGGCTCAAATGGGCTTTAAGTTTTGGAAGAAAATATATTTTGGAATAGTTATTTTTTGGAGAATGCGTGGTGTAAAAATAAGAAAAAGTTTTAGGTATACGTGGAATATTATTTTATTAGAGAATGTGTGGTTGAAAATAAGAAAGAAAAAAATGTGTGTTTAAAAAATGGAGCCCAAACAAGGGTTAAATCGTGAGAAAATTTTCATTCTAATTTTTCTTTGGAAGTTAATTATTAGTTTTGGGAAAAACTGTAATATCTTTCGATGATGTGTTAAACTATAATTATTTTAAGAGCCTGTTTGAGCCACATTTTTTTTGATAAAAATACATTTTGGAATAGTATGTTAAAATATAAGGAAAATTTTGGGTTTGCATGTAATATTATTTTGTAAAAGAATGTGTGGTTAAAAATAAGAGAAAAAAATTTATTTTGGAAATAATGGGGACGAAACAAGGGCCAAGTGTATTATGTAATGGATATAATGATTAGGCAAACGTACGTGAGGAAGTATCTTTGGCGTGTTTGATGGTGTGAATTGTACAACACAGGATAGAACATCTGAATATTAAATATGACGTGTTATCAACTTCAAAAATTTTCAATATCCAACTGCGTATACATTACACCACACGTGGTTGGGGATCTTGACTTGACTTTGTGCATTTTTGGCTAAGCTTCAAAGCGAGAGGGTAAGTCTGACATACTTAGATTAGGCTAGCGTACATGGCTAAATATCTTATGGTATGTTTGATAGAGCAAATTGAACATAATGAGATGTAAAAAGTGTGAGTTGAACTTTACACAATATTGTAGTCAACATTGGGTTCATCAACTTCAGAATTGTTAAATTTCTGTCAGTGGTAGGTCTTGTAAAGCTTCTCAGACTAGCGGTGTCATCACCCATCCTGCTGTTCTTGTTCATACTTCAGCTGCATTTATATTACAGATGATGCATGGAATAGGGTAGATTGAAGCACAAAGACGCAGGTGTATCATTGTAGTTTCCTATTGTTCACTTGAAGCAGTACAATATATGATATTTACACTAATATTCTAACTATGCTCACATGTTTAATAAGATATTCAAAATTTAATTTAAACTCAATGTTAATCAAATTTGGATGGGAAAATTCGCATTTGTCCAGGTCCTTGTTTAAATTGTTAAGTAGAATATTTATTATTTCACCATTTGTGAATATTTTGTATTTTGTTGAGAGCCTATCATTGGTACTCTTTCTCTTACATGATATTTGCACAGGGAAATGAAGGATTTGAGATGTATAGTCTTTGTTGAAAGGATTATAACAGCTATTGTTATTCGGAATCTGTTGAATGAGTTACTTCCAGAAGTCAGTGGGTGGAGAACGGAATATACGGCAGGGAACACTTCTAACCTGCAATCACAGAGTAGGAAAGAACAAAACAAAATTGTTGATGAATTCCGCAAGGGCACAGTGGGTTTCCTAGCTGCGCTTTTTTTTTTTTAACCATTCCAAGATTTGCTATTTTTTTAGAATTTATTTATTTATGTTCTTGCGCATATATTTTTACAGGTTAACATCATCATTGCAACGTCAATGCTTGAAGAGGGATTAGATGTGCAAAGGTGCAACCTTGTGATTAGATTTGATCCGTCTGCCACAATCTGTAGCTTTATTCAGTCACGTGGACGTGCTCGTATGCCGGACTCAGACTTTGTTTTAATGGTAAAAAGGTGAGCTCCATCACTTTTAAAATATAAACTCAGAAGAATAAATTTTTATCACTCTTTTCTTTGTTGGGGAAGAATCTATAGTAATGGTACAGTTGAGCTGTCATCTCTATAAAAATAGTAAAATTGAAGGTAAAAATCTGCACAACTGTTTTCTTGTTGGGAGCAATTTAACAATTTGTTTTTTTCACTGCAGTGCATCTTTGATGGTTGCTTTAAGGCTTCAGACTCGTATCTGTTGGTTGAAGCCTAATAGAATAACAAATTTTTTATTAATCAGTTATCTTTTCCTTTTTGGTTGATAGCTGATTACAAATAGAATTTGAGCAATTCGAATGTCAATGACGATGCTGATTATATCTTTTTTCATTGTTTTATTGGTTGATTGTAGTGGAGATACTGCCACCCTCAATCGCGTGGAGAACTATTTGGCTAGTGGAGATATCATGCGGAAGGAGTGCTTGAGCCATGCTAGCCTTCCTTGTGAACCTTTTGATAGTAAATTAAACAGTGAAGAATACTATGAAGTTGAAACCACAGGAGCAATTGTGAATTTGAGTTCTAGTGTGTCTTTACTCCACTTCTATTGCTCACGGCTACCTTCCGACTGGTTTGTTCTTTACATCATTCAGCTTTATCAATGATCTGAAGCTTTTAGTTTTTAGGTTGTCAAATTATTATAAAAACCTATGAGATTGCTGTGTGATTAGTTTAATGGTTAATTTCTTAAAATTGCGAAAAAAGAAGAAACTTAATTTTTTTTTTGCCTTTTGATTTATAGCTACTACAAACCTTACCCTCGCTGCGTGGTTGACAAAGAATTGAAAATTTGCACACTGCACCTTCCGAAAAGCTGCCCAATCCAAACTATTACTGTTCATGGTAACACTAAAATTCTGAAGCAACTTGCATGCCTAGAAGCTTGCAGAAAACTTCATCAGGTCGGTGCCCTGACAGATTATCTTGTGCCTGATATTGTCAGGGAAGCTGCTGATGCTGAAGAATTTGGTAATTATTTGTTTACACTTCTGTTGATTATGATTCTCCTACAGACTTCTCTTTAAGGTAAAGATGACAAGTTGTAATATTTTTTCAAATCTTAATTTACAGGATATAAATCTCCTTATATGGAGGAACAAGTACAGTACTGCCCACCAGAATTGGTTGGCTATCATGGCAGTGAGTCCGAAAGGCTGTACTATTGCTATATAATTGAGTTGCAGCAGGAGTTCAATTATACTGTCCAGCCACAAGACATTGTGCTCGCCGTCAGGATGAGACTAGAGTCTGATGTTGAGACATTAAGTTTTGATTTAGATGTTGACAGGGGAAAACTAATTGTGCATGTAAAATATATTGGAAGCATTACACTGACTTCTGAGCTGGTAAAATGCTAAAATCAGTTGTTTACATTTTGCCGATATAAGAATTTTTATTTTCTGAAATTAAATCGATTTTTGATATTTTATTGCAGGTTACATTGTGTCAGAGGTTTCAGAACACCGTTTTTAAGCATCTCTTTCATAATAATTTTAATAAACTTAATGAAGATCGGGGCAAATCTTATACATGGAGTGACTCTGTGGCTTTTGATTATCTTCTTCTTCCGACTCAAGGCTCACGCCAGCATTTACTAATTGATTGGAACTGCATTAATTCTTTTCTATTTCAAAAGAACATTTCGTGCGATTTGCATGTTGATTGTTCTTTACCCAAAGGTCATGGTCATCTTGTGCACACGAAAAATGGTTTGGTGTGTACCTGCTTACTAGAGAATTCCTTGGTTAATACACCTCACAATGGTTTCATGTATTGCATCACGGGAACTCTGGGTGGTTTGTATGGCAATTCATTTCTTCGTTTAAAAGATGGAGAATTTGTTACTTACAAAGAGTACTATGAAAAGAGGTCTCTCGTATTCCTTTCAGTTAAGTACTGTTGTATTTACTGTGAGTGATCCTGCTCAATCTTAATAGCCAGGTTTTGTTCCTTACAGACATGGAATCAAATTGCATTTTGAAAATGAAACACTTCTTAAAGGGAGCCGCCTCTTTACTGTGCAAAATTTCCTTCAGAGATGTAGAAATGAGAAGGCAATGAAACACTTCTTAAAGGGAGACGCGTCTTTACTGTGCAAAATTTCCTTCAGAGATGTAGAAATGAGAAGGCAAAAGGTTGGTTTCCTATTAAACTGTATTATAAACGATTCATTTTACCTAGTCATTCTCTAAACAATATTGAAAGTCACAAAGTAGGTTTTGTAAGAAATTTTATGTCTTATTGACATTTTTTTCATAAGCTAATTTGGTATTATGTTTATAGTTCTTCAATTTCCCCTGGTATCACCTGTTTATTTCTACATTTCTTCAGAGATGTAGAAATGAGAAGGCAAAGGGTTGGTTTACTATTAAACTGTGTTATAAACGATTCATTTTACCTAGTCATTCTCTAAACAATATTGAAAGACACAAAGTAGGTTTTGTAAGAAATTTTATGTCTTATTGACATTTTTTTCATAAGCTAATTTGGTATTATCTTTATAGTTCTTCAATTTCCCCTGTGATCACCTGTTTATTGTTTATCTTCATAACAAATCTAACTCTGAATCATGTATATATGAAACTTGCCTGAATTATGCGAGGATTGGAGTACTAAAGTAGAAAATTAACATGGACCAAATTATTTTTCAGTGGAAGTTCCTGTTTGTGTGTTAGTGGGTGTGTGATTTTTTTTATGAATTGAATATGGTGAGTGGCTCTTGTCTACTGCATATATTTTGTTAAAAGCACTGGCAAGAGCCTTATTGTTAATCTTGACAAATCTTTTCTTACTACAATGCAAAATAAGGTATCGAGATTATTACTTGCTCTGTGGTCATCTAAGATAATTGTGTACTATATAATTGGATATATCACATTTTGGTTTATGGCTAACTTGAAACACTTCTTAAAGGGAGACGCCTCTTTACTGTGCAAAATTTCCTTCAGAGATGTAGAAATGAGAAGGCAAAAGGTTGGTTTACTATTAAACTGTATTATAAACGATTCATTTTACCTAGTCATTCTCTAAACAATATTGAAAGACACAAAGTAGGTTTTGTAAGAAATTATATGTCTTATTGACATTTTTTTCATAAGCTAATTTGGTATTATCTTTATAGTTCTTCAATTTCCCCTGTGATCACCTGTTTATTGTTTATCTGCATAACAAATCTAACTCTGAATCATGTATATATGAAACTTGCCTGAATTATGCAAGGATTGGAGTACTAAAGTAGAAAATTAATTGTGTACTATATAATTGGATAATTCACATTTTGGTTTATGGCTAACTGGTATTTTCCTCTTCCCATGCAGAACCAAGTAATGCATCATGCGAACTGCCACCTGAACTTTGTTCAATAGTCATGTCGCCTATATCTATTTCTACATTTTACTCTTTCTCCTTTCTTCCATCTGTCATGCATCGGATTGAGTCTTTGCTCTTAGCTTCAATCTTGAAAAGAATGCAAATGGATCTCTGCACAAAAAATGTTGATATTCCAACCATCAGAGTATGTATTTTTACTATGTCTGGTTCTATATGCTAAATTTAATGTAATAGCTTGACTTGCAAGATTGTTTAAGGGAGTTGAGAACAGGAATGAAGGTAGTATCTCTCTAGAAAATACGGGACTACTTTTCTTCCCCTCCATCAGCTATATATTTTCTTGAACTTCATACTTATTATATAGTTTCACAACGCGATTTCAAATTTCTCTGAGCTTTGACTCATTATGTTTATCTGAATTACGACATTACATGAACAATAAGCTTTTTGCATGCTTTAGTGAGGGGGTTTATTGCCTTGGCATTAAGTGAGTGAAATAAATATTTTTGTTTTAAGTTGTTTGCATTTTCATATTGTCGAAGTTGTCATTCGACCATAATCTTGGTCTCATGTTAATTTTGTTTGTTGCTGTTAGGTCTTGGAAGCAATCACTACAAAGAAATGCCAAGAAAAACTTCATCTGGAATCACTGGAGACCCTTGGGGACTCTTTTCTGAAATACACTGCAGGTCAACAGGTTTTCAAAATGTATCAAAAAGAGCACGAGGGGCTTCTTAGTATTAAAAAAGAAAAAATAATTGCCAATGCTACATTGTGCAAGCTGGGATGTGATCGCAAAATTCCGGTAATCTTATTAAGGCCCTGTTTGTTTCGGATTAAAATCAGATTTTAATTTAAGGCAAAGTCAAACAATTAATATTAACCACATTTTTTATGGCTCCCACAGTTTTTCAACCACACATTTCAAAATTTTTTATTACAATCTACTAAAAATCTAATTTTAATCCCACCAAACACCCACTAAATCATAATCATATTTTTGCTTTTATCTTATCAATTGTCAGAGTTTGAAAGATTAAATAGTTTACTTGAAAGTTGAAACTCAGGCACAAAATAAAGATAACAAAGTTCTTTTAATTTTATACTTTTTATATCAAGTCATTTGGAGTGGGTGGTTATTTACTTGAAGGTTATTTACTTGAAGGTGGATGGTCAACAGAGTACATCCATATGCTTTTAAGACGCGAATTTTGTTCTTAGGTAGGTCATGTTGAGTCTTAAAATTAAATTCAAACGAGACTCACGAAGAGACCAAAATTCTGACTCTTAAGTTTCTATTTGACTTAACATTATGAAGAGGAGAGATTTTGTTGTGCAAGAAATCCAATACTAATTCTCCAACCCTTTACTGCATCCCTTTGAATAATAAACTGAGTTTTCATTTGTTCTTAGGTAGGTTATGTTGAGTCTTAAAATAAAATTTGGATGAGACTCCGGATGAGACTCCCGAAGAGACCAAAATTCGAACTCTTAAGTTTCTCTTTAACTTAACACTATGAAGAGGAGAGATTTTGTTGTGCAAGAAATCCAATACTAATTCCCCAACCCTTTCCTGCGTCCCCTTGAATAATAAACAAATTTTTCATTTGTTCTTAGGTAGGTTATGTTGAGTCTTAAAATTTCATTTAGATGAGACTCCCGAAGAGACCAAAATTCTAACTCTTTAAGTTTCTCTATAACTTAACACTATGAAAAGGAGAGATTTTGTTGTGCAAGAAATCCAATATTAATTCCCCAACCCTTTCCTGCATCCCGTTGAATAATAAACAGATTTTTCGTTTAATTGGTGTTCAGTGATCCTAAAAACATTATGCTAGTTGCTACAACATGTGGTTGGCAGATAAAGAGAGTCATATCGATTGGTGATTTTTCTGTTCTGCTTGATATCTTCTTTTCTATCTTGTTTTTTTGTTTTAATTTGTGCCTCAGAAAAAAAAATCTATGAGGGAATATTGAAATTTTCTTTATTAGTTTGGTCACTTCTAAATTTTAGGGCTTCATCCGCAATGAACCATTCGATCCCAAAACATGGATAATTCCTGGGGATAATTCTGCAAATCATGGTTTAGAAGAGGAGTTGCTTTCATCTAGAAAAGTCTATGTGAAGGGGAGCAGGACGCTAAAAAGTAAGGTTATTGCAGATGTCGTTGAAGCGTTGATCGGGGCATTTCTTAGCGCAGGTGGTGAATTAGCTGCCTTATCCTTTATGGCATGGCTCGGCATAAATGTTGACTTTGTTAGTGTGCCCTATACAAGGCCCTTCCCTGTTAATCCTGATGCACATGTCAATGTTAGATATGTAGAGACTCTGCTGAACTATCGGTTTCGTGATGCTTCTTATTTAGTTGAAGCACTAACTCATGGTTCTTACATGCTACCCGAAATTCCAAGATGTTATCAGGTTTGCGCTGTAGAAATTTTGTTTAGAAGATTCTGCACTTTCGTAATTTTTTCTTTCTGTGGTTTCTTAATTTGATTTCTCCCTACTTTTCTGGCCATGAATTGTGCTCTTCTTGTATGTTTGTTATGCAATTTTTTCCTCTTCTTTAATTCTTTTCATGTACTGTTTGATCTACCTTATCAAACATGTCATTTAATACAAGTATTTTGCAATCAAAAGTCATATAACGATCTGAGAATTTGCCTTCCTAGTGTCAAGTGATAATTGATGAAAAGATGTGATAGTGTGTGAACGCACATTATGCAATAAACATTACTTGGTATGCTTTTGCTTTCTAATACTCCACGGGCAGATTCACTTCTTGCACATGATACATTATTCAATTGTTGTTTCATTATATGCATAACCTGTACATAGTGTATTAAAAGATGATTGATGAAAAGATGTGATAGTGTGTGAACACATATTATGCAATAAACGTTACATGGTATGCTTTTGCTTTCTAATACTCCATGGGCAGATTCACTTCTTGCACATGATACATTATTCAGTTGTTTCATTATATGCATAACCCGTACTTAGTGTATTAAAGTCTTCAAACACAAGGCATTTGATCTGCTTTTCATTATACATATCTTTTTTCTTAAAAATATATTGTTCTGCAGCGTCTAGAATTTCTTGGAGACTCGGTGCTAGATTATGTGATAACGGTGCACCTGTATGACAAATATCCTGGCCTGTCTCCTGGTCTTCTAACTGATCTTAGGTCAGCATCTGTGAACAATGATTGCTATGCTCAATCTGCAGTTAAAGCAGGACTGCACAAACATATTCTTCATGCTTCACAAGAGCTTCACCGGCATATAATCGAGACACTTCACAATTCTGAGGAACTACCCTTGGTCTCAACTTTTGGTTGGGAATCTGAGATAACTTTCCCGAAGGTGGTAACTTTCACAAAATAAATCTTTTCATTTGCATCTGAGTTGACTCCAATATTTTGTTTAGATGATGAAATAACCTTGGGAAATGAAATCTTCGAAGGGTTTAAAAGTTACTTGGGATATTTATATTGTCAAAATATCAAAATGTGGAATTTGTAAAATGTGCGAGCATTCTGAGATTTAAGTAATAACTTGGAAGTTCTTTTTTTGTGAAATTATGCAAGTTACCCGAAAGTATAGCAAGCAGCTTACAAATTGTCAGATCAAGTCATGTACTCGGTTGCATAAACTGTGTCTACTTTTCTTGTGGCGCTAATTGTTAGCGTGTTTTATTTACATGATGCAGGTGCTTGGTGATGTTATAGAATCCCTAGCCGGGGCTATCTTTGTTGATTCTGGGTATAACAAGGAGATTGTTTTTCAAAGTATAAGACCTCTTCTCGAGCCCATGATCACACCCGAGACACTGAGGCTTCATCCTGTGAGAGAATTAACTGAATTATGTCACAAGAAACATTTTACTTTCAAGGAGCCTGTTGTCTTTCGTGAAAACGGGGTGTCATTTGTTGAAGTGGAGGTGGAAGCCAATGGCATTGTACACAAAGAGTCACGTTCAGCTTCTGATAAAAGTACTGCCAAGAGACTGGCTTGCAAAGCTGTGTTGAAGTCACTTAAAGAAAGAATAGCCAGGGTCTGACCTCAAAACCAGAGGCTCGTCCTCTTGGAGTTGGCATTCCCACGGAGTTGTGTTGAATTGACGTCGATGTTTCGGGATCTGTTGTGCCTGTATATATGCTCATCCCCTTGTAGTCGGCATTTTCATGGAATTGTGTTAAATTGACATCGATGTTTAGGCATCTGTTGTGCCTGTATATCTTGTATAGCTCAAGTGGAGGTTTTGTTGACGATTCTCATAATTTGTGGGATCATGAAGATTAGATCCTTATAAATATTAAGTTGAAGCTCTGAATCTATTATTATATTTTCAAAGGCTTAATAAAATATGGATTAGTTTTCCCTTTGATCAAATAAATATATGTGCTATTTAAGTTGTGAATTAGTTTCCCCTTTGATCAAATAGGTGATTATTGTGATTATTGCAAGTAGTTTAGAACTATATATATTTTTAATTATATGTATAGCAAAGAAGTATTCATGTGATATATTGGCTTTATATGAATAATTTCCCGATACTGTAGATTTTCTCCCCCTTAAAATTATTGGAACTTTGTCCTTTTCAGGGAGAATGATCGATATTTCTTTGTCGAGGCCTACATGGGAGAAAAGGGTAAAATTATAGTTAGTCTCCAGCCTTCTAACCTCCTTGTAACTTGCTTCTCATCTGCTATATCCGTCATAGCATATGTTGAAAAGTGTTTATAAATGGTAAGAAATTGTCAAATTTATTTTACGTAGTTCGTAGAATTCACAAATACTATCTTTTTATATACCACGCATTTTTATTTATTTGTATATAAAATTATTTATAAACATTTCCCATACAAGCTCTTAGTCATCTTACCCTTAAATTGGGTTTCAAAATCCTGGTCGATATAGGCGATAAACCAATCTTTAGGAGTTTCCTCAACCCTAAACTTCCCAGTCCACAAAATAAGCAAATTCTTAACAAATGGCCCTGAGAGGAGTTCTTATGAATATGATGGGACAATCTATTCAATACGAGTAATGTTTTTTGTACATAATGGTGTATATATCGATTTATATATTGATAATGTAGATAGTATTAACTGACTTCATTTCGTCTCTCTCTCTCTCTCTCTTACACATCATTAATATGTATACAATTATGTACATATAACGTTACTCAGAGCTTGTTTGGTACAGTTCAAAATTCAATTAAAATTGAAAATATGACCGTTATTGAATCTCAATCGTCTAATAAAAGTCAACAATAACGGCTAGTTTTTCAATTTTAATCTATACCGAACACACTCTCAATTCAATACACACTATATGGCTGCGATGTCGACAATTCGGTTAGGATGTATATTAACTAACTAAATCATAATCAACAATCCTTAATTCAATCACATAAACTTGACCAGCAATAACAATACCATTTACATTTTTAATTAAAATTTCAGTAATTAATTAATAATTCTATCTCAGTTAATCTATATGTGAACTTTACACTGAATTTTAGTCTGACCACAAAACTTAAATTGTTTTATCCATGTAACTAAATAATTGTTTCAGTTATACCATTACTTTAATGTACAGTTACACCACAGCAATCATGGACTGTTAAAGACACATTTAGCAACTGTTAATCAAGTGGTGTAGTTTAAAGTTCAATGACAAGAAATGAAACAAGTTAAAGTTTGGTGGCAAGGTAAAATTTAATATAAGTTTAAATGAGTAAGATAAAAAATAAATTATTTTTCTATAATCCATACCAAATAAATCCATTATTATTATATAACCAATACAAAAAGAAGACAGAATTAGTGCCCCATTTCTATAAATGAATGGATGCATTGCTGTTCTTCATCGAACCAGGTTGAGGAGCTAGGTATCTTGATTTTGCAATGTGATGAGTAAAAGGTGATTTAGAGTGAAAGGACCATGGTGGTTATTTTTTTCGCCTCATCGACCAACGTGTAATGTGCCAACCATTAATTGATTATAATCTTCATCTCTATGGTGAATGAGTTAAGCTATTTATACAACTTGATTGATACCTTGGTTTATAGGTTGATGACGTTGAAGGATTATAATGATTGGATTAAATGTGTCGATGTGATAGATGATGTGAAATCGTGCCAGTGTAAATTAGATAAATCAGAGTATAAAACATGATGTACATATAACAAGATTGTGAATGAATAGCATTTCATTAGTCACATATTAACTCAAATACATATTATCAATTGATAAACTGTTGAGTTGATTCCGCTGTATCTTCCAATGAACTTTTAGATCACAATCTAAAAGGCGTAATTTTCTAATCGATGAATAAGAGAATAGAAGCTGTGGCATCCAGCATCCAGAACCTTCATTACCATTTGGGTGAATCTATGGAATTTATCAATGTGTGTAAGTACAAAAACCTAGAGAATAGAAGCTGTGGCATCCAGCATCCAGAACCTTCAGTACCAATTTGTCTCAATTATTCGTTTTAGTCAAAATATGTTAGTAAGTCAGAAATTCCTATAGGTGGTTTTACGTACAGTTCTGACTGGGACAACTTAACATATTTGTATTCTACGAGATATAATCTATTACGAAATTAAATAAAAATGAATATTAGATATAATGTGGTAAACCCCCAAGGGAAACATCCACGGGCTCCATACCACGGGTAAAATAATCAACCATCAAAGAATAAAAAATAAAATAGTTTCGGTTCAGTAATTTCGCAAAATTAACTAAAATGATCAAAGAAAATAAAGAACAATTCTCCCGTTTTCTTTTATTCCTTTTGACTTGTTGGAGAAGTGGAATTAAAGCCTCCGGTCTTGATTTTATCGCCACTTCACTATTGTATTCGACTGCAACCACTCATTGGATTAAGATTCACCAATTTTAACTCACGCCAAGTAGCCTGATCTTTGAGTTGAATTATATCATGCCGCACATGTGTGTTATCTTCAATTACAGTGGAAGAACACGATTAATGAAAGTTTTGATTTAATAAAACAATATTTCCTCTTTTTAGTTATTCAACCAATCAAACCAGTCCAATAAGATAAATATATATCTTTGTATATGCTGCAGTATGAAAAGTAAATATTGCATCTTATGGAAACCCTATAAAAACAGCTAAGAAATCTGTTTACTTGTAGCACACATTCAGTCCTGACTGACTGGCTTATTTGTTTGGACTGCATTAGTTGAACACGCTTTTGACACTTAAAAAAATTATTCTAATTTAAGCAAGCCAATAAATAAATAAGTAAAAATATAAAATATATTTTACTTACAGTGTGGATGTGAAGCCACGAGTTCGGATGATTGGTCATTTGTTTGAGATGAATAGCCAGAACTTTGGGAAGAAGAATGGTTCGAGAATTTTGGGATGAATTTGTCGGCAGGTAATTTTGGAAGAGATGTGTTTCTGCCTAATGACTATTCGATTATTTTCCTATTTTTTTTTTATAAAAAATTTAAATTATGCCACGTTTCTCTCTCTCTCTCCCCCCCCCTTTAATTAGTTATGCTATTTGTACATGGCCACATGGCCCGTACAATGTTAGGGAGACAATTTTTTCCAACCATGCTACTTATACAACTAGTTTGACAACTAAGTTGACAATGTATGAGTCGACATGGATCAGACTATTATTTAAAAAACAGTTTTCAAAACATTGGGCAAATCCCAATCAACTCACACATTATCAAATTAGTTGTACAAATTCATTTTACAACTAGTTTAATACATTTATACGTGTGGCCATGTACAAATGACATTTTTGATATACAATATAGATGCCACGTAGGATGACGACTATGAATAGCATTATTATATCCTTTATGGCACGACTTGGTATAAATGTTGACTTTGTTAGTGTTCCCTATACAAGTCCCTTCCCTGTTAATCCTGAGGTACTGTAATCGTCAGAAATTAGAGTCTTTTCTGAACTATTGGTTTCGTGATGCTTCTTATTTAGTTGACGCACTAACTCATGGTTCTTACATGCTGCC
>CAIGRB010019526.1:0-11222 GCA_903798255.1 Fraxinus quadrangulata | reverse complement strand
AATTATTTTAATGTTAAGGACAATTGTTGTTCCTTCTTATATTGATAAGATTTTAATGGTTATGGTAAATTACAGAATGACATTTATATTCTAAATATTAAGTATTCTATAAGAGGTATAGAAATTGAAAGGCATAAAATGATAATCTGAATAATACATATATCTGGTACTGCAGATTTGGTCACATAAATGAGAGTGCAATTCCAAACTTACATGGAGATATATATTTAGGTCAAATGATTTTGAATCATTTGACAAATGCGAATCATGCATGTTAGACAAAGTGACCAAATCTCATTTTACTTAAAAAGGAAAAAGATATGCATAATTACTGGGTCTAATATATAGTGATGTATGTGGACTCATATAAATTAATACTAGATAAAGTCTCTCTCATCTCATCACATTTACTAGACCACTATTTCTAAAATTGTCATGTATATTTGATGAAATTCAAGTATAAAACTCTTAAAAGGTTCAAGGGATTCAAACTAGAAACAGAGAAACAAATAGGTAAATGTATTCTACACTAAGACTTGATTAAGGTGGAGAATATCTAAAATGGAGAATTTTAGATAAAAGAGAATGAGATTCTCCCACATTGGACTCCGCCACATACACCTCAAACATAATGTTGTATCTGAACGAAGGAACCGTACATTATTAGAAATAGTGCGATTAATAATGAGCCATGCAAACTTTTCAAAATTATTTTGGGGTTATGCACTGATTGTAGCGTGCTACACACTAAATTGAGTCCCATCTAAGTTAGTTGACAAAACTTCATACGATTTATTGAAAGCTCAACTTATCTCATATTAAAATTTAGGACCTTATGTGAAGCACAATGAATCAGATAAATTTGAATCTAAATCCAATAAATACATATTTGTAGGATATCCAAAAGAGATATTAGGATATCAATTTTATAATCTCATTGAGAAGAAGGTGTTATCTCAAAACATATCATACTCCTAGAGAAAATATTTACTTTAGGAAAGAATAGTGGGAGCAGAATAGATCTTGAAGAAGTTCAAGAATCCACAGATATTGTTGACCAACTAGATGAATCTGAGTCTGATCCCATGAATCCACAATTACTAGTCAAGCATTATTAATTGAGAATGATAAACCTCTAGTTACGTAGAAACAAGGTCAAGTATTGACTCAAAGAAATGCCAAGAGGCTATGAAATTCGAGATGAACTCGATATATGTAAACATAGTTTAGACCTTGGTTGACCCTCTTGATGGGATAAAACCCATAGATTGTAAATGAGTTTAAAAGAAAAATATCGACATGGATGAAAACATCCATACATACAAAGCAAGGCTAGTAGCAAAATGCTACAAACAAAGACAATGTGTTGACTTTGATGAAACTTTTTCGTGTTTAGCCATGTTGAAGTATATTCAGATTTTTCTTACAATGACTGCATATCATGATTAACAGGAACTTGTAAAAGGAAGTTTACATGACACAACTCGAATGTTTTGAATCCAAATACGCTTATAAGGTATGCAAGTTTTATCAATCCATATATGGATTGAAACAAACCTCTTGAAGCTGAAATCTTCGATCTGATGAGAAAATCAAAATGTACAAAGATGATCCGTGTATTTACAAGAAGATAGTATGAGCATTGTCTCATTCCTGATATTTTACGTATACATATTATTAATAGGAAACGATGTCCTAGTATTTCAATAGTTGAAATTATGGTTGTCAAATAATATTTCCATGAAAGATATTTCAGAAGCAACTTGAACTATAGAGATAGATATGAAAGATTACTTAACTAATCTTAATCTGCATAGATAAAATCTTGAGAAGATTTTATATGGAGAAAAAGAATTGAGAGTTTATGGATACACTAATACTAACTTCTAGTCAGACTAGAATCATAGCAGATCTCAATTAGGATATTGGTTTACTCTTAAATGATGTGTTGGAAAGGTTCCAAACATGAAACAATCGTTGATTCAATAGCAGAAGCCTTGTACATCATTGCTTTAAAAGCAACAAAGTTTGTGATTTGGATCAGGAAATTCATCAATGAACTTGGAGTAATTTCTAACATTATTGATCACATGCTTCTCTACCGTGATAACAATAGAGCCATTGTGCAAACAAAAGGAACTAATATCTCATCAATGGTTCAAATATGTTAAGGCAGTATCATCTCATTGGAGAGATAATACAATATATCGACGTAAACGAAGAACGAGTTCCTACAATTGATAATATTACAGATCTACTGACAAAGAGTTGTCGTAGCATACATATGATTATTATGTAGACTTTTATAATATTAGATGCATAAGTGATTAGATCTAGTACAAGTGGAAGTTTGTAAGTGTTTTGCCCTACATCCAATCAACTTTGGACAAATACTTTTAATATATAATTAATGTAATTTTATGGTAGATCTATTATTTAATTAGTATTCAATTAAATTAAATAAAAGAATCATAGATTCAAATCTTAATAATTTATTAATCACAAAGAGCTGTGATTGTGAGATACAAATTATTTATGATTGAATCTTAAATCATCCATGGTCGTAAGTAATAAGGAGATACGGATATCGTCATTATGGATATACCATCATGTGTTGCATTTCTTACTTATGAAGTAAGTAGTTAATCTCACAAATTAAAGTGTAGTAACACTTAAATGAATACGTTGATATTTTGTTATAGAAGAAAATATTAGAGACCCACTGGAGAGATTCTACATGGATAATTATCTAAGTGTCAGTGTTTAATATCTAACATTCAGTAGTGGAATTGATACTTTAACTTGATGTCATTAAAGTGCCTTACATGAGGACAGTCATACTTTGGTGATGTTGGATGTTGCTCTTCTAAGGATAGCTAATACGACGTTGTTTGAGTATGTCAAGAATCATATAAAGGTTGTCAATGATCAATAGAGGATTATTCGCTTTTAGATAGTAAGAGATTGTGATTTACACTTCATTCAGTTAAGTTGATAACAAAATTCTTGGCTAAGGTGTACTCATAAGTTGAAAAGGAATTTTTGACTTACATTAATTTAATAGTAGGATGAAAGATATGATTGATAATTGAGATTGAGATACATCCATATCACGTAATTGATCGGATCATATTAACGAAAGGATTATAGTTTCACGGTAAACTAATAAGTTTAGTTTGTCATATCACGTGACATTTTTCATCACATGTATTGTCCAACACATTGCTAATTTGGAACGATGGATGTGAATTGATGATAAAATTAAAAATGGGATATTTTAGTTTATTGATTTTGATTATATCAAAATAATAATTCACGTCGTTAGACATCGTGGTTGGGAATCTAATTGGTCATACACAAAAGGAAAATTAGAATATTGAGATTCACTAATTAATTTATTTATAAGTGTTAGACAATTAATTAATTGTGTTGCTTGTTAATCTACACGAATTAATTAATTCATGTACCATATTTAATTAATTGGATCAATTAAATATTGGATCAGGTTAAGTTTAAGAAACGGGTCAAGCCCGTTTAAACTTATATTAATAAGCTATTAGGATTTTAGAAAAATATGACAAAACACTATTCATTATCTTGCTAATACAAGAGAAGAAAAATTATAATTCTCTAATTCTTGTTCCCTATGTGGATTTTCATTTGAGGCTGGACAATTGGACAGTTGTCAATTGTAGATGTTGATTGTTCATGTTCCAAGATCAGTAAAGGAGTTTGCAGAATCTATAAAAGGTATAATTCTATCACAGTTTCTATCTAAACACAAAGCGAATCCTTGGTGGAAATTGAAATTATTTTAGTTTTCGCTATGCATTATTAAGTAAATTCCCAACAAAATATAGACGTGTAAATTCACATAAATGTTAAAAAAAAAACTAAGAGATCGAGAATACTTAATTTTGTACTTAATAAGACTCCACTTTTGAACATGTCATAGTGGCCTTATTTATAAAATGTGTAATTAGCAACAAAAAAAAAAAAAAAAGAAGGTTCTATCTTTGAACTCATTGAGCAAATTCTCCTTATTGTTTCAAATTTTGCATTTTCATCTTTCAAACTTGTAAAAAGGCATCAACAAAAGGCCCTAAAATTTTCAAGTTCTAGAATATATCAAAAAATTGAGACCAAGAACAAGGAAAAAAGACAACCAAAATAGTAAGTCAAAAATTAAGATAAGAGCAGCCACTAAATCAATAGAAGTAAAACTACTTCACTTGGTCCCTCTAGACTAGTCACTCTTGGAGAGCATTTGCCCAAGGGTTTCCTCAACGAGGAATGTTTTACCTCATTATCAAGGTAAAAGAGGGAAATGAGATGAAGCAAATATCGAGAGATAATTGATAGAAGAAGAAAATTATCTCACAACTCAACATTCCTTCTAACAAAAAAAGATTGGAATTAATGTTCGTGATTTGTCCAAGAGAAAAATCATGATTCAAGGATTCAACATAGGGATACTCAACGATCAATCAACATGATCCATCTAAAGGTACAAATAGAGGCATTAACTTCCTAGTTTTTTTCATTTCATTGATGTTAAAACGTCCAATTAGCTACTCTTTGGACATGTTTGGCTGCATGAAATTGGAGTAGTACCTTTAACTTGGCATCAATGCTTCAAATATAGTCGAGATGAAGAAGTCAAATACGTGGTAGTTGAGTCTAAACCATTTCTCAAAAAAAGAATTTCATTTTGCTAATGTCAAGTTTTACTTGGAGGATGAAGAATGTCATTATGTGGGATTATCCATGTTTAGATTTGATATTAAAAGGACGCAAATGATGATAATCCATTTATTATGGCTCCACCTCATCAAATCATTGCAGGATATTCAAAATTTACTTGTCAAGGATTCTTTAAAGCCAAAGATTGTCAAATAAAACCAACGGGTGTTAACGTATTGAGAAAAGAGTTTAACTCTTTTAATACCTAATCTTACAAAATATTTCTACTTCCATCAATTCATGGCAACCCCGGAAGAATGTATGTCTACCTCGAAAGCTTTGGCATATGTTCTAAACATATCAAATCTCACTATTTCTAGTTCATCCAATTAAGATATCCTAGATACTAGAGGAATAAAAAAGTCAAAACAAACTTTCAAAGGATCTTACAATCTTCAAGTCAAAAAGCTATTCAAGAATGCTAGATATGGGAAAGGAAATCTTCGCAAATTGGGTGATTTTGACGATCTTTCGGTTGGGTGTATCCCTTAAGATTTTGATGGATCCCTTATGTCACAACCTATGTATGGTTTGAGAAATAATACAAATCCATCGAAAAATATTAAAGTTAAGAGCGCTTCCAAAAATCCAATTATAATTCAAATATATAAAGTTGCTGAGGAGAAATCAGAAGAGTCTAGACCTCGGTATTCGATCAAATTGAAAAGGAGTGAATCTTCCATAGTAGCTTACATAAAAGGTAAAATGTCTGTCTTCCAAAGGATAAGTGGTGAATCTACTCAAGTTGATGAAAATGCAAGAGTTCCTAAAAAATCATCTCAAAGATAACCTTCATTTTCTCGCCTTAGAATTAAAACTTTCTGAAACCTCAATGAACTAGAAGAAAACAAAATCAGAGGATATTCTAATCTCAAAAGAATAATGAGGATAAAGAAAAAGTATTGGTTAATCACATCACTTTTGAAGGGGCTTTAAAGTCAAAATCCGAGTTCGAAAACTCTGCCACAGTAGATGAACCTAAAAAGCTCTACCAATATTTGAGAAAGTATGAAAACTACTATGGATAACATGAAAGAATTGAACTTGGGGACCAAAGGAGACTTGAGACCAATGTTTTTAAGTACTCTTTTTAGTCAAATAGAGGAATACGACTACATCCACTTGCTTTAGAAATACAAAGAAGTATTTGCATGATCTCACAAGGAAATTCTAGGGTTAGATCCTAAAGTTGTTGTACATCACCTTGCTGTAAGATATGGAGTTCGTTTGATCAAGCAATCTCAAAAAAGATTCTAACCTATATTGATTCCGTAAATTGAAGTAAAAGTTAACAAACTTATTGAAGCAAGATTCATATGTGAAGTCAAGTACACAACTTGAATTACGAACATTATTCCGATCAGGAAAAAGAATGGACAATTACAAGTCTGTATCGACTTTCGAAATTTGAACCAAGCATGTCTAAAAGATGAATTTCCACTTCCAATGACAGTGTTGATGGCAGATGCAACTACTGGGTATGAAGTCTTATATTTCAAGGATGGATATTTCAAATATAACCAAATACGATTGAATCCAAAAGAAGAATAGCTTATGTCATTTTGTACTCCTATGGGCATATATTGTAAAGTTATGCCTTTTGGATTGAAAATGTTGGGACAACTTATCAATGGGTGATGGAAAGGATCTTTTATGACATGTTGCATAGAAAAAGTGGAATTCTATGTGAATGATCTTATTGTTAAAAAAGAAACATAAAGATCATCTATAAGACTTACGAGATGTTCTTTAAAGACTTTAGTGATACCAATGGCAGATGAATCCACTAAATGTGCATTCAGTGTCACTCTAGAAAAAATTATTGGCTTCGTTGTTCGACATTGAGGCATTAAAATAGATCAATGAAAAACTGATGACATAATCAGTATGCCAAATCCAAGTAATATGCATGCATTGAAAAGTCTTCGACGAAAACTTGCATACATTCGAAAATTTATCTCCAACCTTGTCGGATGTTGTCATCCATTCAATATAATGGTAAAGAAAGATATACCATTTGGGTGGGATGAATCTTTTTGAATTGTTTTCAAAAAATTAAACAGTGTTTAACTCATCTTCGAGTGCTCGCTGCTCCAACTCCAAGAAAGCCACCGACTCTTTATGTTAAGCATAAGAATATTCCTTAAGTGCACTTCTTGTCCAAATCAATGATGAATAAAAGAGAATGTACTCTATGAATTGAGCCAAACGTTAGTAAGTGCAAAAATGAAGTATTCTCCCATTGAAAAAATTTGTCTTGCATTAATTTTCACAGCTAAAAAGTTGAGACATTGTATGCCGTTACACACAATCAATCTTGTCACAAAGATTGATCAATTAAAGTACATAATGTTGTGACCAATTCTTTTTGAAAGGATATATAAATGGGCGATTATATTGTTCAACTTCGATATCAAATTCATTCTATGGAAAGCTACTAAGGGACAAGCTCTGGAAAAATTTCTCACTCACCATCCAATTTTGAAGAAATGGGTACTTTATGAAGACCTTTCGTATGAAAAAGTTATGTTTACTTAAGTTATACAATTCTTGAAGCCATTCTTTGATGGGGCATCTCAGAATTATGGTGTCGGGATAAGGGTAGTCTTTATTATTCCTCATGATCTAGTTATTCCTTACTGATTTTCCTTAAGAAAGAAATGTGCAAACAATATAGAGGAATATCAAGCCCTTATCCTTGGCTTGGAGACAACATTGGATATGTATGTCTATTATTTGGATGTCTTTTGACATTCTAAATTGATAATGAACCAACTCTTAGCCAAGTACGAAGTCCATAATTCATCCTTGAAGCCATATCACGAATACACATCGATGCATTTGAAATGATTTGATACGGTAAAAATCAAATTTAAGCCTAGAAGTGAAAACAGAGAAGTTGATGCCTTAACTCATTTGGTTGTTGTTTTTGCTAGATCATATAAAGACTTTTATCACCCTATATCAATTGCTCAAAGATGGGTACTTTCATCATTTTTGTCCTATAATCTAGAAGAAAACAATAATATTAAAGTCATCGATCAGAGAAATGATAATTGGAGATAACTAATAGTCGATTATCTTTAACATCAAAAGTTACAAGATAATCCACGCCGAAAGGCCAAAATCAAGAGATGTGTATCTTGCTTCGTCTTTTATAAGGATTCACTTTTCTCGATGATCTTCGAGGATTAAGTAGTTAGAAAATAGAATTTGTCGTGGAAGAATCTCATTCTAGAAATTCAAACCCAAGCTCCTTTTTTGGATAAAAAGAAGGGTTGGCCAACCATGGTACAAGATTCTATAGCTTATGCAAAGAAATTTTGATGCTTGCCAAATCCATATAAATTTCATACACCGATCTTTGAAATCATTGCATCTGCTGATTGCTTCTTGACATTTGATATGTGCGGTCTTGATGTGATTGGGCCTATAACTCCTAAGTTTTGAGCTAGGGCATTCATACATCTTTGCTAGGGATAACTACTTCTCTACATTGGCTGAAGTCATACCATTGAAGGAAATGAAGAAAGAAAATGTTGCAGATTTCATTCGTGTTCAAATCATTTATCGGTATGGAGTTTCGCAATACATCGTCTCGGATAACGAAAAACCCTTTTACAATACCTATATAAATAATTTATGTACTAAGTTTGGATTCAAATAATACAACTCGTTCATGTAGTTCACTAACGATTGAATCAACTGAGGGAAGTGGAGTGTGATGTAAGATAAAGCCTCTAAGTCCCTTAAAATCATCGCGAAGTGCTATAAAAATTGAACTAATCAATGCTCCTCTCTAAGTTCCTCACATGCTTTCAGTCCTGCAGATTCCGTAAGATCCAATTCATCCCAAATTGAATTCATAGCGGCTTAAAACTCGAAAATACTTATATTCTTCTATTGTAAAGCTCGTATATCAATCTCCAACTGATATTGCTTTACATAGTTAGACTTAGTGTATAACTTCTGAAAATATTCCCAAACTTCCTTTGCTGTTTCAAACTTTGCCAACTTTGTACCAATGGATTGCTCAATATAATTATGAATCCAAGTAAGAATTTTCGCATTGTTTGATTCCCAATTATCCAAATCTGTCGCATCATTTTTAGCAGTATTCTTGGGTTTCACAACAGTTCCACTAACAAAACCCCATATTCTTATTTTTCTTTAGAAAATTTTTCATCTCGGTATTCCAATATGAGTAATTTTTATCATTTAATCTAACACTAATGGATTGAAGTGAATCATCTTTTTCAATTGTCATCATAAAGTCAACAAATAATCAACTATGAATCAACGGAATCACCCAATTCTAATGAAAACCAACAACAACCAACATACCACCACAAAATACAGTATACATATAACCAAAATAATACTACCAAAAGATTAGAAATTTACCAAGGATGAAACTGCCTTATGGAATCAACTCAAAAAATGGGTTCACACACCCTAACCGAAAGATGCGTCTCGTCCTGTTGAACAAGAATCTGGTCTCAGTTTTCTCAACCGATCTCTAGTTCGATCGGAATCATGAATTATGATTTTTAATTACGGTCGAGTAGGGTTTTACACAGTTTTTTCTGCCTAGTTTCTGCTTGGATTTCCAGCATATTTTAATTAGAAATTTCACAAGTTTTACTCAACTGTAGGCTCTGATACCATGTCAACAACATGAGCTACCTTGAACCAATATAGTGAATCAATTCAAAGAGAAGAAAAGAAAAGAGAAGAGAAGAAGAAGAAAGAGAGAGGAAAAATCATTAATATATTGAGCCGTCAAAAACTATGTTTTCAATTAAATACACAAGTTTATATATTACAAGAGAGGGTAATTGGCACAAAACGTCCCTCCCTATCAACCTCATTGTAGAAAACGTCGTTACCTTCCATTTCTTGGCATTTTCGCTCTCATTTCAACCTTTCTTTGCGACGAACGTCCTTTCGTCCACCTCCGTCAATTTCTCCATCAATTAATTAAAAAACGCGAGTTTTCAGATCACAAACCATTCACAGGTGTCGTCCGGTCAACGACGACAAGAATGAATTCACCGGTGAAACAAAATTTATGGTGGTCCTCTCAACCGACCCGTTCCTGACTAACTGATGGTGGTGAAGCAGTGGCAGCAGCCTCTGAATCGGGGTCAGACAATAAATTCTTCCCATCGGACTATTTTTCTCCTTCTCTTGGCAAATATTTTGTAGAAAAATGGGTTGATTCTGGGGTATCCCAACTGGTTCTGAATCAGATTCTTTCTCGATTTTCTACTAATTATTATTGGAATTCGTTATCGAGCATCGTCGGAACCTGGTGTAACCTGTCCGTTTGTGGTCGAGCAATGAAATGAAGCTCTTAAACTTGTTCACTGCCATTTCTGCAACCGCTTCGTATTCTCTCTTTATGGATTTTGAAGATGACGATTCTTGAAAATTTTGCTGGTTTTTGGGTTGAGAAATTATTCTGATTAACTGCTCCACGCTTTGAAGCCCGGTCGCCGCTGCTTCTTTGACGGAGAAGTTGACGGGAGGTGGACGGAAGGACGTTCATCGCAAAAAAAGGTTGAAATGAGGGCAAAAATGTCAAGAAATGGAAGGTAATGACGTTTTTCACAATAAGATCGATAGGTAGGGACGTTTTGTGCCAATTACCCTTACAAGAAAAGTAAACAAAAAGAAAACCTACAAAAGAAGGAAACTAAATATTATATAAGGCTAACAAAGCTCATTTCCGATTATGTGATTGAAATTGCCTCTGAAATGAATTTTTCTGATAATATGATGATGTTGAGGGTAAAAGAAAAATATATCTTCATATTATTATAAAATGGAAACATATTCAAGGCTAGTTAGCTCATGTTTTAACTTGTTCATATATTTCGAGAGATCCACAAATATACCCATTTATTCACCATTCATATTGATCTATTTACAATTTAAACTGTTTATAAACACTTCATAAACATGTGTTAAATTTCCTTAAATTTAGGAACAATATCAATATATATATATATACAGAATTAAAAGAATTTTTCATATATTAAAAATAATTTCCTAATATGACTTGTTTTATCAACCTTATTAATGTATAAACGATTTGCCAAAATCTAAACTTAAATACAACGTTTGCCTATGCTTTTTTATTGTATTATAGTATCTGAGTCTATTAAATTTAAACGAGCAGTTTGCTCCAACTAAGACTCGAAGGATCACATAGGTTCCAAGATTGATATTATTAAACAAGCCATTATCTAGCAAGGCATGTTAAAGGGTTTAAATCCTATATCAAATGGAGATGCAAATCGTGGAAAAACATATAAGGAGTTGGGGCCTCAAACAAGTATTTAGACTTCAAGATTAATGTACAAATGAGCCACATTCTTATAGGAGCATGTTAATAGATAAAACCCACTCGAATAAAGAATTAAACAATAACAATGTATAAGAGCTTTTGCCACACCTCTTAACACAGTATATCA
>CAIGRB010019521.1:101393-115600 GCA_903798255.1 Fraxinus quadrangulata | reverse complement strand
TTTCAAAACGCGTTTTGAGTGTTTTCAAAATAATTTTTCAAAATACTAAAAAGAACACATTTTCAATAATTTCAAAATGAATACTCAAAATATAAAATTCAAAATGAATTCAAATCTCAAAATATAAAATTGAAACATGAAAAGAACAACCATTAAATTTTTCAATAAAAAGACTCATACTTGGCCTAAATCACGTTACCCAACAAAAATCACTCCAATTATGTCTATCAAACGAGAAAGTTCATAGAAGGTCCTGGACTCTCCGCGACAACTATACGTTCTTGTATTTTTTTGTGAACCTTTTCCTTTTCTAAAATGTAAAGTAAATAAAATAAAAAGGAATTTAAATTGTATGTGTCTTTTAACAAACACAAAGGAGTACAAATCAGTGGCACTCATTGTAGTAAGGGTTATGCTACATGTACCTTATGGTACACATAATAGTGTCCATAAAGTACATGTGGCGCTCCCCTATTGGGGAAGCACATGGCCCACAAGCACTCCATCCAATAGGGGGCGCCATATGTACCTTATGGACACCATTGTGTGTACCATAAAGTACATGTAGAATTATTCTAAGTAAATAGTTGGAATATGTAGTGGGGAAGTCACACTAACTACAGCATTAAAAATCATTTATTCATTCATACGAATTTTAGTTGGGAGTGTGCCCACACATTTATGGGTGATGTGACCACACATACATATTTTGTTGTTCAATATGAAGTTAGTTGTTAACTTACAATAATTTTAACATGATTATATGACATGTTTTTATACGTCATTCGATTAGTAAATACATCTAAAATATTTAAAGAAATTGGTTTTTCCTCGATCATATAATTATTATTTTCGATTGCGCAATATCGTCACGACAAATCTCAAGCAAAGCAAGACACGACGTGTTTGTAAGGCATGTGTAGGGGTGTGTATTCTAACTGAAAAATTACATGGAATATAATGTTACAAAATACTCGAAATTTAATTGGTTATTCTAATTTTTGAAATATCTAGATCAAACTTGATTAGGAATCGAATTTTGAATTCTGGCTTTAACGTGGAATTGCCGTCTATCAAGAAAGATATAGGCATACCACATACGAAATTTTCTGTTGAAGGGTTCAACTATCAGGGCAGCCACTACGAATTTGTTTGAGTTTTATTTTTATTTTATTTATTTTTTTCACTTCATAGATTATGTAAGTTGTCTGATTGCATTCGCTAATAGTAGATTCTGCGATGACATTAGTTTAATGCCATTGGTTTCCTACATTACCGTGCGACAAACCTTGCTGAAAAATATCTACGATAGTTGCAAAGGAAACTTTTGGAAACCAGTGGACAGTTCATATATAATTTCTCTTTATTTACCTTATTGGTTTTAAAATGTAACCGTTGTCTTCTTCGAGCGATTTTGTAAGAGTATGGATCGTGATAAGTAATATTAGTGGATTATAAATTCCAATGTCGTATCTAGTATTGATTTCTATATTAACCTAATTTCAATCGAAATTAATGTAGTAACCAATTATCAAATCAGGGGTTTATATTAAACTAAGTTATACTAAATTAATATACTCTTGAAAACATTTGACAAATTTTGGGGGATTAAGTAGTTATGAATTTCGATTTTCACTTAGCTTATTTAACATTTATTTAATTTAAAATAAATCAATCCATTTTTCACATGTGTTAACAATCAAATAAACCAAACGTAACTAGTGGTCTCTCGAGTAAAACTAACCCTATTCACATACCCAGATTTACTATATTCCTACACAAATTCAAATGCATATATAAAAGCATTCAATTAAAGTAATTCAATCATGATTAAAATTTATGTTACTCATTGAATGAACTAGACAAATGTATCTCTTCCTGATTTCAATATTATCTTTAAATCAAGTAATTTGTGATCGAACAATTGAATATCAATTTAATATACAATAAGCAATTAACACACAATTAAAGTTACATGAGATTTTTAAAATTAAATAAATATTGACTAAAGGTTGTTCATACTAACAACAATTTAGTTTCAAGATTGTATCTCTCTTCTCTCTCCATGTTCTTCTCTGAAGAATGGTATTTATAGACCTTAGTTTATGTCAATCATGCCCAAAGTTGATAGGAGTCGAAGTTTTAATTGCAGTAGGACATCTAAAAATCTGAACCTGTTATACTACGCGATCACACAGTTATTTATACTGCGATCACATCGTGTAAATAAGTTGGGTGATGTTGCTATAATTTGAGGCTAAACGGTCGCAGTTATATTAGTTGTTGGGATCAATGTATGCAACATGGTTCTTGTTTTCGTTTTTTTTTTATGCTCATATCCTCCATAGGCTCCATTACTGAATTGAGGTCCTTCAAATTCTATATGTGACACCATAGTCCTTGAATTCATAAATTCGTCTAACTTCAATCTTTTTTATCAAGTATCGTTCATTTTCTTTCGTTCTCGTTCAATATTGATTTTTTTTCCTAATATATTTATGAAAGTATTTAGCTCATATAATCAATATAATCACTTCGAAATGCCACTTTGTTGTCAATATAAGTATAATATTTACACTTATCACGCTTGAACCAATAAAAAAAATTGCTTACTATTTTTTGCTTGCTTATGATTTCTTTCTTTTTAAAAATTTTTATGGTAGAGCTGAACCTGAACTAACGATCTTGATTCAATTCCAAAAGTTCATGGAACTATATGATTTTATTTATAAAACATTTGAAATTTAATGAGCGATTCTTAAAAGAATAATTCTATTTGTACCTAATACCACGTGCCAATTAGGTAAAAAATTATGTAGTATATTAGTTAATTGTAGCATCTCCCTTCTTAAAATATTCGGACCAATCTACATTATGCCTACCCATACACATGGTTCATCACATGTGGGTCTGTATTTGAGAAAAGGAACAAAACTTCAATAGGTGTAGTCTATTTTTTTCACGTCCAATTCCAATAATTTTAAACTGTCAAAAAAGTTGTGTCAAATTAAAACGAGCCAAAAATACTAACCATTTTAAAATCGCACGAGTCTTTATAAACACTTATTTATACCTATGGTTATTTTCAACAACAATTAAAAAATAAATGAAAAAGAAAATCTTATAAATGAAACAAGAAAAGCAAGAGGAATGGGCAGATAAGCAACAAGAGGCCGAGTCGACTCGGCGTGGACTCGTAAATTGCATTCCACATCTCTCCCTTTCCACTTTCTGCTCTGTGCCAGTTACCAGAAATAGCCCTCTTCGGAACAAGCAAATTCCACATAAGAAAGCTGTCACTCAACAACAGTCCATCCGAACCGTTCGTATCGCTCATGCAAATCCGGGCCGTGTATCCAGGCACCACAATCACAATTTCCGTGTACCCTCAGGCCTCACCCACTTGATTACCACCTCTCTGAAAAACCAGCCCACATTATTATTGTTTTCGGAAAGTTTCACCATCGATCCTCAACCTATTATCCCAATCAAAAATAGTCTCAAACTTTAAAAATGAGCAATTTAATCATCCAAGTTTTCATTAATCCTATATTTGACTCGTGTCTATAAACATTTTATAACACTCTTAGTCACTTTTTATTCACCCAAATTTTAGTTTACAAGTACTTTCCAATCATGCTATAAGTTGTCTCTAGCTCATCAAAATATTCCTCGCCTAAAAATTTTGAATGCCGTTCCAAGTTGAAAAGAAACATCCATCTTCATAAAGTTAAAAATACAATGAACAGAACTCCATGATGGAGCCAATAGTACAACTTATATCGAGAGTTTAAACACCGAATTGCTATATAGGTAATAAATTTAGGACCAACAGAGCAATTTCTTTTATATTTATCAGAGTTTGAAGATCAAATTGCTATATAGGCAATAAATGGAGTACCAATATTGAAATTTGTTTTCTTAATGTCTTTTTACCCTTTGAACCTTCTCTCTCTCTTTCTTCATTAGGTAAATGAAATTCCTGCAGAATTTCCTTTTCACTTCCCCCCCCACTCTCTTTGCTTTACTCGGTAAGTTTTACTCTCCATTTCCTTCCTTATCAGGTAAAAATTCCATTTGCCTTTTCCTTTTCAATTTCCACCTTTTTTTAATTGATTATCTGAATCTGATTATTTGTTGCTGCTATAATGATTAGCTATGGAGGTGAGGGGCAAATGATGAAATGAATATTCCGTTAGGGATTAATAAATGAAGCTTAGTGCAAATTAGTTGTGAGGTATTAATTTTTCACTTTTGGAGAAGCAGCTAAGGATTTTCAACCTTTTTGCTTTGTTTAGTTCTAGTTTTTTGGTGTTACACGTCGTCGAGGACGGCAAAGACTAAAGACGACCTCGTTATCTCGCGAAATCATTTTGATATTAGAAAACTTTTCGTTACAATCTGCTTTCGGTCGTTGATCCAACAAAAAACCCTAGACGGGAACCATAACTTGTTCTATCAACTACCTTGAATTTTTTAACATAAATATAGTCTTTATTGCGTATTAAATTAGTTTCGTTTGTTTTGTGGGGTTTTTTTTCCTGAAGCAAAATTTAACTCAGTTTCACCATAAGTAGTAATTGTCAGTCGGATTATTTTCTTTCTAAGCAAGCCAATGTTCATAAAAAAGGTTATATATATATATAAATTTACTTTATTTATTTTATACTGACTATTTTTCTATAAATATGTAAAGAGTTCAGATTAATGATTGACTTTTTTTTTTCCCCCCCTTCCTTGTTAGGTGAAAAAAATGTCCTGACTTTGGATTTTTATACTTGTAAGCTTTAAGATCAAGGTATCAACTTCTTTTATACAATTTTCCAACAATTCTTTTAGTTGGTCTTTTAATCATTCACACTCAAAATTTTCTAGTTTGTTATTGGAAATGAGCAGGTGAAAGATATAGAATCAGAGTTAGGGAAAAAGCGAAGAAACAGTTAGCCAAGAGGTAATAGCGTTGAATAGAGCTTTGAGTAGCTACTTTATGGGATTAAAAAATATAAATATATGATATAAGAGGAGTAGATAGTAAACTTTTAAATCTTTTTCTTCCTTTTATCTGGAAATTTGTGCACTAAAGTGGGCAGAAGGTGGAAAGTCAGAGTTGTTGTAGGAGGTTAGGGAACATTTTTTCCTCTTTCTTCTTTTGTTAGAGATGCTAAGGCTTTAATGATTGGTACGGTATAAGGTGCATACCAATTTAAAGCTGTTTTATTTATTTTCTGGTTATTGACGGTGAAGTTTCTGTGTGGTGAGCTGCTTTGAAGTCATGGCTGGAAAATTGTTGCACAGATGAATTATTGATGCGACTTAAGGTTCTGTACTATGAAAATCTCGGGATTAGTTCTGGTGAAGTATTAATTGTTTTGCTTTCAGATGTTCAGTACTTGTACCCTTTTGCTGTTTAGTTGTGCTTACTTCAAATGTTTTGTGGTTTGTTATGTTCAATTTTTGATGAGACTTTCTCAAATCTGTACTGTGAAAATCTTTGAATTATTTGAGGGTGATGTGTGATTATAGTTTTTCTTTCAGATGTTTAAGACTTGTACCTTTTACCTGTTTCGTTGTGCTTACCTGAAGTTCCACAATTTGGGTTGAGTATTTACTTTCAGTTAATTGGATAATAATTGATTTTCCTCTTTGCAGTTTCATCAAATTTCTGAAACACCTGAGACTCAGAGCCACTCTATGGGGTGATACTCATATCTCTTGAGGTAAAATTTCGTCTTGATTTGCTCAAAGCTTAGAGTATGTTTACTCATGGTTTTACGGATGGTTCTAATTTTTTCTTGCCATACTTTTAATGCTTTTTGTGTAATTACATCATAAATTTCGTTCGTTTGAGCATGTTATGAATAGTCATAATGTTATTGATTGCAGATCCAGTTCCCAGTTTCTTATGCATTTCATGTAAAAGGAAATTTAGTGAGCCTGTTTAACGAGTTACCTTTTTTAGATGGAGTTCAATACAAAGTGGGACTGGGAAACCATTATTACATCCAATTCAAAAGCGAGTGAAAGCCCAAGAAAGATGCTGTCAGAAGACTGTATGACAGTAGATGATGGGGAAATCGATGTTGGCTCCTTTAATTTGTCGGCAGATGGTGGGAATAGCGGTACTTCTGGCTCTAATGCTGGGCATGGTTCTTCAACTAAAAGCTCTATTTCAGCTTCTTCTGACTCTTCCCTGAAGGATAGGTTGAAACTGCCAAGTTCTGAGTTCGAAGCATTTGAGGGATCTGCAAATTTTATCAAGAAAATGGAAATGGCCCGATCTGAGGTGTCTGGAACTTCTCCACCTCTGGACGGTTCTGTTGGCTCTGCTGAGCCATGGATTAGTTTGAAACTAAGAAAGCAGACTTATTTTGAGAACAATGGTGCTGGGAGCAATGTTGAGAGCGTAATCACTTCTGTAGTGCCTACTTCATCTACCACCATAATGAAGAAATCTAAATCATCTGGTCAAAATGTGCCTATTCCATATTGTCAAGTAGAAGGCTGCAATATTGATCTTTCAACAGCTAAAGAATATCATCGAAAGCATAAAGTTTGCGATGGCCATTCTAAATGCCCAAGGGTTATTGTAAGAGGCCATGAACGCCGATTTTGCCAACAGTGTAGCAGGTAATGATCAATGGAAAGACCCTGGTTGACAAATATACATAACCTGTAGTTTTTAATAATATTGCTTGATTAATGACTGGATCAGTATTACTGGCCGTAGTAACTTCTAGTATGACTTGACTGTCATCATTTTTTTTCCTCTACTAAGTTCTTTCTGCTAATTTGTGCGTCATAATATATTCGTGGCTTCTATTTTTATCCATGAAGGTTCCACAGTTTGTCCGAATTCGACGAAAAGAAGCGTAGCTGTCGAAAGAGGCTTTCTGATCACAATGCACGGCGTCGTAAACCACAACAGGAAACTATTGAGTTCAACTCATCGATGCTGTCATCACCATTCTCTGGTACTACATTCACGTTGTATTCTGACTCTCATTTATGATTGTCAGCGTGTACCTCACCTGATATGCTTTCAATTGGAACGTGCCAGCTCTTGCACTGTGCAATTATCATTGATACAATCTGTGCACATAAATGTAAACTAATGTTTCAAATTTTCTGATGTGTTACAATGATAAACTCTCTTGTACTGGGATTGCATCGCTATTTTCTCTCTCCACATTTAGTAGTATGATACATGCAAAATAAATTTCTTCATAATTATATTTTCTTAAATTCATCATTTGACTTCTCTCATAAAATAAAGTTGCTAAATTTTAGAGAATATTTCTCGAAGCAATTAAGTAAAAGAGTTAAAGAATGATACCCACAAGAAAGATTTAATTAAGATTGTTGGCATTTAGTTGTGCTTTCATTTGTCTCGCTTGAGATCAGAAGATTCAGTGTCCATGTATATCGATGCCCCTAGAGATTTGACTTCCTCTGACTTCCGAACTATAAAATCCCTATATTTATTGTATGACTAGACGTTATTGTTCGCAAAAATATCTAGTTAAGCTGCTTTCCTGCCCTTTCCAGTGTCGATCTCTCGCTCATTTGAGATTTTATGCCGGTCCCATTGATTATGTTTGGTCTTAATGTAATTTTACACATATTAGATGGCAGGCGACAGATGGATTTTCTGTTGAACAATGCTCCGCTTATTCACCCCAGAACTACTGCAAATTCTACCTGGGATAGCTCATGCACCTCCAACTTTACAGTTACGAGGGAGTTCCCTGTGAAGTCTAGAAGAGCTGGAGGCATTGATGTTGAATTGCTTATGCCCGAAATTAAGCTACCAAATGGCATCAATATGCACGGAGACACTTCTAATGGCCTCTTGGCATCCAAGGACTCCACGTCTGAGGTTTACAATCCAGGTTTGTTTCCTACTTTGCAGGACTGACCCAAAATCTTCACTCAATTCTCCAAGCGCTGCATAGCAATTTAGCATAAGCTAAAGTGTTTATTCTGTTGAATTAGTCCTAACTGCTGGGCCGGATAAGTTCTTGTACCCAGGCTTGTTGACTTGGAAACTTGTATGTTTATGTGGTTTCTTGTATAAAAAGATGAGTTCATTTCACGCGATTCTAGAATTCTAACTGTTGATATAAACTGCTACTTATTTTCCAATTCAGTTGTTTAGATGATCTTTCTATTTTTCGTTTACAGGTTTCAGGGGACCCACAATGTTCTCCCACATGGATGCAGCACCGGAGTACCGTTGTGCTCTCTCTCTTCTGTCAAGTAATTCCTGGGCATCCGGCCCAGAATCATTTCCACCACACCGTCCCATGCATGAAAATGATCCTGGCATGGCTCAGAATGTAAACCATTCAATCACAGGAGGCGTGCCACTTACTTCATCGGAATTCTGGCTTACTGGACAGCAGTCGACCCATCCTCGATCATATGCGATGGCTGCAAACAGTAACTTTCAGGAAATCCAGGCTTCCAAAGCACCTTATGAGGCTGATTTCTATTCAAATGCATTGAACTGAGCATTTGAAACTAATCTATTTTGTTCCCATCATTCCAAGGTGTAGTGGTAAGGTTCATAAAGTTTTATGCACCTTGAGCAACCCTTAGTAGTTCAGAAATGAACAAACACATGCTGGATTTTGAAGATTTGGCTTTTATGAGGTTATCAGTCAAATCATGTTGTCTTAATGATACAGAATGCTTTTACTTTTTGCAGATTTCTGATAAATATTTTGTCATCTGCTAGTCACCTAGACAATGTTTATTTGAGCAGTGTTGTTTTCAGATCCAATTTGTGCCCCCTATGCATTCATGCTCACCAAGCGCGATTTGAAAATGTGACCTTGATTGTTTTCATGCTATGATCTGTGAATTGTTCCGAGTCTATCAATATCAAAGTTCTTGAAAATTGATATACTTGTACCTAGCAAATGTTAAGCTGTAGCATTGAACTCGAAATTCGTTTACTGGAACCTTTAGCTTATAGCTACTTAGGTAGCCTAAGACAAAAGGCAACAAAGCAGAGTTATCTAAGGGGGACCAAAAGCAGGAGCCTTCTAATCTGATGAGTACTTGGTTTTTCTTGACTATGCAATTAACTTCGTTTGATATGCTTACATCTTATAGATCTTCCATATGCAAGCCTGATCAGGTCTTTGGTCGAGTCTCACTTGATTTCTGTTCCTGCGGCATTTGCTCCCTTTTAGTCGAGGTAGCCTTCGGCCTGGGTCGAGTCTTTGTGAGTTCAATCCAGAGTGAACACCTTTCAGTTGGGAAGATGCAGATAAAAGGTCGATAGATCATAGGCACAATGTGGATTTGTAACTGACAGGTGCTTGGGATCTTCCTTAGATAATAGTGCAGTGAAATGTTAGGTATGCAAATATAATTACGTTTTTCTTCTACGTAACATGCAACAAAGGCCCATTCGAGCCGCAAGTAAATTTTTTGCAGGCAAGCTCTTCAAAATAGTGTTTGACAATTCATGTTTATGTAGTGTCAGCTCCCGAAAGTAAATATAACATTTAGCCAGCTTAAAAATGAGTAAACTTTAACGTGAAATTTCAAAAAATTAGAAGAATGTTTTAGTGAGTCATATTATCAGTCAAACTTACTTTTTATTCATAGATTCAAAAATATTATTTGTTTATGCATAATTTTATTTCTATCTATTTATAATTTATCCCCGAACCAGAGCTGAGAGGTGCCAGATGTTCCCAATTGTGCCGGAGTAGATTGGCACGGCCTGTGTCGGGCCTAGCAGCGCACTGGCCCAGTATTTTTATTTATTTATTTTTCACGTTTCTCCTACTTGGAGCGATCAATAAAATTTTGATTGTTTACCTTTTAATTGCATAGGTAATTTTGCATGGTAAAACATGTAACTTGTAATAATTTAGAGGTCGATATATGCCTCCTTTTTAATTTTTTTTTTTTTTTGTATGATTTTTTTCTTTTATTTCTATATAAATAAAAATGTGAATCTTTATCGGACCTCACATTCCGCAACAAAAAAATACGAAAACAATAATCTATCATATAGAGGTTGGGCTACTCATTTTAATAAGTATGAATAGAACTCCAAAGATCTCAAAAAGTTCAAAGAAATAAAAACTATTGGGGTCGACCTATTTTGCGTGTGTTGATTAAATGTACAACATTTTTGTCAAAGCCTTACAAGTCAAATTTACTTTTAGCAGATTTTTATTTTCATATATTGTTCAAATACATTATATATTCTTATTAAATAAAACAATTACTTATTGATAGGACCATCCACAACGAAGGATGTAGTGTTGGAAAAATGGGTCTCTTTAAATGGGTATATGTGATTGACTTTGGAGCTAACTTTGAATGGGACCCGATTATTCATTTTGAAATATGAAAGTTGATTTGTGTTCTTCTTCGTGTGAACATCGAAATTATATATTTACTTGTCAAAAATGATGTTCGGGTAAATGAGAAATTGAAACTCAAAGTGTGCCACTTAAAAGGAGTTTATGTTGATGAGAAAATTAAAAATGTGTTTGTCCCACATAGAAAGTGGATGAAAACAAAAATCACTTTAAATATGATTGCACTTTAAAAATGTATTATCATGTATAGCATATAGGTTCTCTCCACATCACACAAAGGTGGAGCTTTTAAGATATGTTACAATAAATTAAAATTGAATACATTAAACTCTAACATAAACGTGTAAACACAAGAATTTATAAGTCAAAGTTTGTTCGAACATTTTGCTTTACAAACTAAACTATTATTATTATTATTATTATTATTATTACTACTACTACTCTTTTCTTAATTTTGGATTGTCAAGGCAAGAATGAAGTAAAACTACTAGACATTTTAATACATTATTATCACATTAAGGGGAGTGAGGTCTTCCTAGTCTTAAAATCAAGAGCAGGACGATTATGATATGGTTTTTGTCCTAGCTACAAAATCAAATAGTAATTTTGTTCCAAATATTTTCTATTTAAAATAGAAAGAATGAAAGTGAAATAAGAAAATTCACGTTATAATTTAAAGTTTACAATTATTTTTGAAGCGTAAAAGAACTGGCTCGGATCAAACTGAACCAGAATTCACAAGTTCTTGTCTGGTTCGATTCCTTTTTATTAGAGAATCAGTTTCATTTCCACAATTTTCATTAATGAGAATCAATCTAATCTAGTACTGAAGATATTTTGACTTAACAATATGATACATATCCCTTAAGGGTGTGCTTCATATGTCACTTTGGACCTTATTAGATAACAAATGGACCCGAGATACGCGAGTTAAAACATCTTAACACTTCGTTCACATTAAGGGCTTGTTTGGTAATATGTAGAGGATAACACTAGATAACAAGTATAAGATTTTTTAATTACCAAAAATAAGTGAATTTATTTTGTTATGTGCCCTTTTGTTATGCATATGAGTGATTTGAACTCCTTTTCTTTTATGACTAGGCATTTTATTATTTACAGCCCAAATTAATGTATTAAAAAAGGAATTCATTTTTGTTTCTGTTTTTTGATGAATCCAAGAATGTGTGAAAGCGTAGATTTTTTAATTTATCGTAACGTAGAATTTTGTTATGAGAAACTATAGCTATGAAAATAGAAAATAAACTAGTCGGTCCGAATGACAAAGATAGAAAACACGTTTATACGATTTCGTGACTCAAATATCCAATCATCTTTAACCTTAACAAAATAAGTACCATAAACTAAAAAGTGAGAATCGCAACAAAAATCTCTATAAAGCCGAGTCAAGTTTAAATATATTTTTAAAAAATTAATTTATTATAGTTTTTTGAGATTTTTATATTCAGTCAATGAAGTTGAAAGCTCAAAAATATACGCAAGTGGAAAGTCCCTTTCGCGTAAAGCCCAACTTATGACATAGTTTTGAATTTCCAATCGATCTCGTTCAACCAGGACACTCATTAGTCTTGCCTTTTTTTTTTTTTATTTTTTTTTTTTTTTTTTTTCTTTTTTTTTTTTATTCCTGTTTCCTCGTGTGATTTATTTTTTAATATTTTTTATATGATTTGAGTAGAATTTAATACGTTTAAGAATTAGATGTCATTAAAATTGTTCATTTGGATTTTATCTTTATGAATCGCTTCGTGTCTAGTGAAGATTTATTTATTTATTTATTTTATTTTTATATCATGGCGTCATGGCAACCAACTTTCGGTGAGTGAGTTCAACATGACATCAAAATCTACACAAGTTTGGTCTTCACCTTCTTATAAAAATTATGGACATATCATATTTTTTATGAAAGATGAAATGACCATCTTCGTCCCCCTCCCTGCACAATTTTGAGGTAGAAATCAATACTCATATGTCTCGTAAGGGTTTTATAGGCACTTAAATACATAATCACGTCTTTATGAAGTATGTCACGTATTATTTATTTATTTTTTTGCAATTTTTGTATTGCTATCTAAAGTTTAATTAATTTTTCCTTTCAGGTCAACAATTGGGTGCAGCCATAATTCACTTCCACAAATTTCTATATTACCATGTATAATTAATTTGACAATAGAAAAATCAACTCTTGAAACTATTTATTTCTACTGAATACTTGGAAAATTAAATATCACGATTTGAATAGATATTTTGTGTTGATTTGATTATTGTATTTGGTTCACATTTCAATCAAAATCTATCAATAGAATGTAAACTTCATTCAAAGTAATTTATCTTCAAGAAATAACTAAAAATAAAATGGAAAAAAGGAATGGAAAAGATTTCCTTGATGACAACAGAGTTTGTCTCAAGAGATCTTATCGATTGTTAAATTGACCATACTTAAAAACCTTGTAGGACCAAATATCTATAAAATTATTTATAGTTAGCCACCATCCCGTGCGAGAGTTTTGTTTAAAGTCAATTCATAAAGTCCTATTTGAATCGAATTGTCAGTCATAATAAGTTTGAAAATTTTGAGGATGAATTTTTGTGAAACTTACGAATCATAGCAGAGTACTTAACTTTTTACAAGTGATCAAAAGAAATTGTAAATATACAAAAATAATAACAATATTCATAAGAATAAACGAAACAATAACGAATGTAATTATCAATAAAATAATCATTATATCTAGACTTATCTTCCTGGGAATAGAAGCAGGTATGTACATATCAAAATGAACGAAATCAAATGGTGCAATAAAAAAAATAAGTACTTGATTAAGAGGTAAAATAGAGAATTTTGCAAGTTTTCAACATCTACAATGGGAAATGTCATGAGTCCATAATTTCCTAAAGCTCCTCTAGAAATTAAATATCTCAAACGATTAATTGAGACGTGACCAATGCAAGAATGCCGTAAATATCTATAATATATTAAAAGTGTGGATTGAGGGTAAACTCTTGAATATCAATTTTACCCTTATATATTTAACTATATGTCAATACTATCCTTATATATTTACACCTTGTTTGAGACTCATTATTATCAAAAATCATTTTTTTTCAATACTCATTTTTAACCACATATTCTTCCACAAAATAATTACACGCAAATTCAAAATTTTTCTTTATTTTTTAACCACTCATTCTCCAACTTTTTACTATTCCAAAATACACTTTCTTAGTAAAATAGAGTCCAAACATAGGCTTAATATAGTATCATTTAATACAAGTTAACTTCATTTAATATCCATTTAAGTGTAATACTCATTGTTTTATATTGGAGTAATTAAATTTTTTACATTAATCAAATTAAGCTCATGTTTGGTTTGGATTAAAAATCAATTAAAATATCAATTCAAAGTCAATAGTTAATTCTAACCACATACTTAATGGGATCCACACACATCTTATTAACTTTTATCAAAATCTACTAAAAAACTGATTTTAATCTCTACCAAACACAGGCTTAGTTTAATTACTTAAATTACATTATTTAAATTAAGTTTACTACTTAAAATCGAAGCTCACGTAATTTTATTATGTATAAAATGTGTAATTGAGATGCTAAGCTTGTATCTAGTCGGGTGGATACAAATATGGGAAGAGTAAGTAACTCTTAATTATTATGTGTAATAGTAACGTTTTTAAGATTGATGAATAATTTCTCTCATCTTCGACTCTTTTCTTTCTAAATGTTGATCACGTTTAAGCAATTTTTCTTTATATTATCTATTATATTAATTAAACGTGCAATTTATATAATCTTTGAATGAAAATGTTGACAATTTTATATAAGGA
>CAIGRB010019521.1:84204-101383 GCA_903798255.1 Fraxinus quadrangulata | reverse complement strand
ATATATTGTGTACATACACGTGCACAGTGCTAGATATTTGCATTCTTTTGCCTTTCAAGATTCTTCAAACTTGTTGGATTTTTCTGAGAGACGCCTTATTCTTGTATATTAGAGTTTGATCTATGTGTTCTTTATCTCTCTTGATGAACTTGTAAATTGAGATCATTAAATTTTTCAGCCTATGTAATCTGTATTCCCAAGTGATTGCTGTGAGAACAAGAGTTTTCTTGCAGTCTCGATTTCAATAGGCGATTGTGGAGTTTCTTGAGTGATTCCTTATAGGTGTGCAATTTGTTGTTAAAGAGATAATTGTTTTGTACTTTTCTCTTGTGTTGGAAGAACGTCTTGTAACGTGTTGCCATTTTCGGGCTAAATAGTGCATCCGAGCAAATATCCATTATATGAATGATCAACAGGGGATGTAGGCGTCAGGTGTGCTCAACATATGGCATGCTACATTTCTCTCAAATGATTTAATAATCTTTCAATGTGGGATAGTAGTATTATAGATGCACTTATTTCAAGTGTTTTCATAAACTTCTAATATGGGATAGTGGTATAGCAAAAAAAAAAAAAAAAGGTTAAATTGCCCATCAAAATCATTTTCCAAGCCAAATATATAATTTTGATCCCAACTAACTAAATTGTAATATCTACTTCCATCTTTTTATTTATTTAATTTGAATTACACTTGATAATGAATCTCATTAACAAACATAGATTTACTTTGAATTATTAATATGAAAATTTAAAAAATTATTGATTTCATAGTATTTTATTGTTTGTGTGTTTTTATTTATTGTATCTGGTTCAATCTCAATTCGACTCCGATTGAACTTTTTGACCTTTTATCTTTTTCTGGTCTATGCCAGAGTAGGTTTTCAAAACATTAGTATTAATATCCCAAGTATGAAATAGTTCTACAAATTTATCATCTTCATTATTACCATTCTTAAGTTTGATCTCAATACCTGTCACATAATCACACACTATTTCACTCTTCATAAAGCTCATTCCTGTCTACCATTCTTCAAAAAATCATTTTCAATCATATATTCTGACAATAAAAATTTTTCACGTAAACTCAAATATTTTCTTTACTTTCTAATCGTACATTCTCAAAAATAAAAAAAATCATTATTCCAAAACTCATGTTTTCAAAAAACTCTTTTTAATAAACATCAAGCAGGAGCAAAATTCTTCATCATAACACTCCAATACAAATAACGTTTCCTATCTAACCTCACATTAATAGGCTGAAGCCGTCATCATAAAAAAGATTCAACCAACAATCAATAAATATAATCTCAAACAAATACAAAAATCTCAAGTCAAATACGAGATTAAGGCAAGTAGCGAGAAGAATATCCAACGTCAGATGCTTCCTGCACTAGTCAAAAAAAAAATAATAATAATAATACTTTTTTCTTCAAACCATAAAACAAAGTATTCATGTTGATTGAAGCTCTGATACTATGTGTATCTTATGAATAAAAGCATATTCTTACATTTTTATCCATAATAGTTCAAATAAATTCTGTTTGTTAATAATGAATATGTACTAGTATAATTTTCTAAGAAAAAAAATAAAAAATTAGATAAATCATTAGCTATCAAGCACTTAAGAATTTTGTGTGTGTGTGTGTGTGTGTGTGTACACATACCTGAAAATCCAGTTATAATTAATTTCGAATTATTGTCAAAAAAAAACCAGAGACTTTGACTGAGGTGATTTTGTTTGGAGTGCTTAGGTCAAAAATAGAAACCAAGCAATAAATTAGAAATAAAATCAATGAAGAAAATTATTATGTTAGGTCAACAAATCATATTTCTTTTGCCTTTTCATATCTTTTGACTCCTATATAATGAATATGATAAGGGACGCCAATTTTCTATTCCATATTTTCACGTCATGGTGAAGAATTTGCACCCTGTTATAATGTGCAAAATACCAACTGCGTAAATAGAAAATCATACAACCATGATCATCATAAGTCAACGAATGTGATAAGAAAAATACATGCAAAAGACTTTTAAGCAAAGTGCGCAATAAAGTTGTGATATAGAATAAGGTTAAGGTAGTAGAACTAGGATGCTTGGGGGACCATGGGCCCGCCCAAATATCTAGGAAATCAAGACTTTACAAGATTTAAGGAGCTAAGCTAGTATCCGACCCGGAGAAAAATTGGTCTTCTTGTAATAAGGATAAGATTGAGCAGAAATTGTTTAGGAGTGTAAGATCGTTCCTGATCACACCTCAGTTAGTCATGTGGGGTATCGGATTTAGGAGGCAAGGTGTGCTCCTTGGGATACATTGGTTGGTCAGAGAGGTCATCCTTAGTCATCTCTTGAATCGGGAACAGACCAAAGTGAGGAGGATGAAATACAAACCTCAAAATAAGATGGTCGGAGTGGAGTACGACACATCCCGTGGTTGGGACGAAATCTCGTGGAGGAGTGCGATACTGATCCTCGAAACATCATATCTTCATGTCGGTCTCATAGGTGGATTTTATTGTATGATCAGATCCTGTTGTTCATGACGAATACTGGTATAATTATTTATTGAAAAATTGAAAACTAGATAATTATAAGCAATCAAGCACCTAACAATTACTTTTATATATATTAGAAATCCAATGTCGGTCCTAATTAATTTTTGGACTCAGTCTAAAATGGAGATCAAGAAATAAATTAGAAATAAAATTAATGACGGAGAAAATTATTAGTTATGACTTATCAACAAGGGCTTGAAATAATTTATTTTAATTCCAAAGAAATAAGATATATATATATATATATATTACATTACACTATAATAATTATTACATTGACAACCGTACATTGTTGCGGATTGCTACGGGCGCTTTAGATGTTTACATATTTGTATATTTCATTAACTTATTGTTATTTAATTAAAATCATGTAAAAAAACTACCGATTTAAATACGTATAAAAATTGAAGTCCCTTCTTGATTTAGATAAAAATAAGGTTTTTAGTAAATTTGAATAAAAGTTAATAGAATATGTAGTTGAAAAGTTGTGGGTTCTCTGAAACGTGTTGTTAAAATTAATTGTTGATTTTTATTTAGATTTTACTTCTATTTTTCCTTCAATTTAGGAAATTGTGAGGTTAGACATATATTAAATGTGTAAATTATTTTGGATTTTCAACTTTTTATAGGTGTGGTAGTTACATCTCAACCTTTCAACATTATGTGTGATATCCTTAATTGATTGAAAACGTCTATTTTAGATTCTAAATTCGTCCCTACGCTTGTATTATGTCTAATTAAAAGGATAAAACGTTCAGAAATTTAAATTACCTTAATTTTACACTTTCAGTCAAATATTATATGCAGACGTTTTACATCAGATTGGAATATTGTGAACACAATATTGAAAGGCTAGTGATATAATTGTCATACTTATAAAGGGGGTTGGGACCCTCGAAAAGATTTATTCATATTTTTTATTATATTAAATTTTATATCTTTTATTATGTTAAAATAAAGGCGATTGGAAAAAGAATGTGAGTATATATTTAATAGATGTGACAAGATAAAAAAATGTCAAAATTGAGTCAATTGACCAGCCGACCCAAATGCAAGTTTTCTTAGTTTCCAACACCGTCATATTCAAATATGTAATTTAATTGAATTAAGGGTGTATTGGATTGCATTTATTTTTCATAGAAAATGTCAATTTTTTACGTAAATTTTTATTTCGGAGTGTTTGATTACTATTTTTTTCATTGAAAATATTTTTCAACCTTTTAAAATATGTCTAAGTTTTCTTATTTTTAAGGAAAACATATTTTTTTGGGAAAGTAAGTTTTTGTTTTCTTTAAAACAAGGAAATCATTTTCTTTTTTAAAAGATATTTTTCGTATCAATCAATATTCTCTAAAAGAGTTCAACACAGCTCAAGTTTTTTTGTGTTCTAATTTCTTCTAAATGATCAAATTTAATGTACATCAAGTTTGACAATCCCCTCACAATAGTGGAGGGCTCGTCACTATTGTGAGGAGAATGTACACCATGATGTAAACCATAATGTATAAAGGGTTTAATCCTTCTTCTAAACTGCTAATAAAATAAAATAATATAATATAATATGATTATTACACAGATAAAAATCTCATCTCATAGCTGGGAAACCGTCTAAACATAGATTTTAGTCGGAATTGTTGAATAATGATTACAAATGCTCACATAATTCTAACAAATTCAACAAATTAGAGGTCAAACATACATGTTTGAAACTTAAAACTGAAATTTGAAGAGTTGTAACACTTACTTTTAGTAATTAGTCATAATTTTGGGCTATGACCTTGTTTGATATGCATTAAACCCTAGATTTTGTCAATTAATTAATTTTAATTACATATTTTATGAGATAATTTTTTGATCACGTATTTTATCAATTTTTATCAAAATTTATTAAAAAATTAATTTTAATTTCCATGAAATAAGGGCTTAATAGAAAGTAAGTCCTTTGCACTTTTTTTTTTTTTTAAACGAGTGGCGATGAAACTTTAATTCTATTCTTTTGTCTGATATCATGATATAAATGTTCAACCAGTTAGAAAAAGAATACACTTATTTCATATTGAGATTAATTATTCAAAGTAATGAAATAATGTATCATCACTCGGTTTCAACTGTGACGTAGGTCAATCATATTAAATAATATAGCAATTAGTTATTTATAATAATATTTTTAGACATAATAAGACTTTATCTCTTTTAGCTATGTTGTCCCTATTAAGTTTTAATTTATTTTTCTCTCATTTTATCAACCACACATTTTCTAAATAAATTAATATTACGCATAAACTCAAAAATTCTCCATACTTTTTAACAACATATTTTTCAAAAAGCACTATTCCAAAATCAATTTTTTTTTTCAAACAATGGAGCTCAAACAATGACTTAATATATTTTGATAAAAGTTGATAAAATATGTTATTGAAAAATTAATAAAAGTTATGAATCTCGTGAAATGCATAATTAGAATTATTAGTTAACTTTGAGTTAGATTTTTATCAATTTTTAAGTTATACCTAAAAAGGACTTAAAATATGATTTCGTTTTTCTTTCTCTTAGATTAGCAATTTTTTTGTTTTTTTTTTTTTTTAAAAGACAAGGATTTTGTTTCGTTTAAGATTTTATTTTTAATTCTTCAGGATTTTAATTACTTTGGTCATTAGGATTAGGAAACTATTCTGCCTAAAAAATAAAGTCTTTGTACACTTCTTGAGAAAAAACTTTTCAATACAACAAACTATTCTTTCAAACTCTTCAAACTTCATACACCTTTCAAGCAACAATTCATTATAATCAAATTATTTTCTATACGTATTTTCTACTTTATTCTTGTTTTAAGAATTTCAATTTCGCTTCCTACCAAAATCTATAATAAAATGTGTGAAGCAATGTTAGACACCACCACGGGCATAGTACAGTCCCTTGATCGGACAGCCTGTGCACTTACTTCGGGCGAAGCAACCCGATGGTAATGGTGGTGCAGAATCTGATAAGCTTAGATGAAATACGTGATGCTTTAAATAAAACCAATATTTTAAAATTGAGGCCCTGAAACCCCCAAGATAAGCAGCAATGCCACATCTGTTACAAAAAATGAAACAATAATCAGTAATTCTTTACAAATTGTTTCTTATCAAAATGGTCTATAATCCTCTCTCCTACTATGTTTTCCTCAAATATATTATGCAGCAGATAATAACCCTATGTTTTTTGGGGTCAATTTTCGTCATAGATTAGTTTCAAAGTCCATGTGGAGGCCGAAAAACTGTGTGCTATTGACTCTACAAGCAAGGTTGAGATATTCTGGGATATTATATAACCATCGACATCCGTACTTTGGACATTCATAAAGGACATATCCAAACCAGACTGACATTTAATTAGGCATCAGACCATCAACTGGGCCATTTATATGAGTAGCCTGTGTAATTATATCTCCAGGCCCATGAAAAGGGACTTCGGAAGCACCATAAGCGATTTGAAATCCATCATGATAATTTCGAGCTCTCTAAAAATTACACGAGCTTGTTGAGGGACAAAAAGTTGATCAAAATGATAGATTTGAGTAATGACTTTAAACTAAAACAACTTACCAACCTTGTCAAAAATTTGACAGAGTAACGGTAAGGATATGAGTGAAAAACACCAAATGAAAATAATGTCAAAGCAACACCAAAAGAAATATATGTAAAGTCCAGGCAAGAGTTGAACTCTTTGTCTTTAAATCGAATTTGCCCACAAATGATGACAATCGACTCCCAACATACAACGACAAATTTCTTGTATTGGTAGCACTTCAAAACACAAGAACAACGCACTGAAGATTGATTTTTGTACTCTTATGAAAAATGGAAAAACAGCTTTTTATACAAAATTTAGGCTAGGAAATGATGAATTTAATGTTATGTTATGATTGTATATCATTGGGATGAACAAATGAATGTTTCAAGGGTCTAGTTTATAGATGAGGAAATGTTATGAGTGAAGTGTCGCACCCCAAACTCAACAACCTTTGCCAAAGGTTGTACTTTTGCTATCGCTAGTCTGTTGTCCTTGCGTCGCTCAATCATCAAAAACAGAGACTCTATGGCTCGTTGTTGGGAAAGCTTATCGAAAGTCGCCACTTTCAAACTGCTCAAGCAATAGCCTCTTCGCTCGAGCGCTAGGTGAACGACGGAGTTGGACGAATATCCAGCCAGTTTCCTCTATTTTCTTCCAATTTTAAGCCGTAATTTCTCATTCACCCGAAATTGGTTTGGAAATTCCAAATATACCACGATAATCTATTCAACGAGTAGAACAAGTTAATTTATTTATTTTTATAATTTGACTATTGAATCAAATTCAAATATTTAGTCGAAATTGTTACGAAAGTCACTTTTTCATAGTTTAATACTTAACCAATTCCAACAATCCCCCGTATGAATGAAAATTTTATAACATGCAATCCAAAAATGTAAATTGGTGACTTGTGATTTTGAACATTCCTTAGTTGAATATAGTCGAATTTACTATGTTAATTGGTGAACGCGATATTTTGAACCATTCAATCATTCGTGTAAATCAAAACAACTGTACCAATACCATAACTCATCTCACTATTTCAATTCTCATGGTTGTGTTCATTTTGGCCCTGAACAACTCTTGATTTCATAAGTGCTTTAAGAGAATTTAAGTCTCAATCGTAGAAGCGGCCCTACTTCACACTTATGATCTCCTATATTATTGTATCATATATTTCTTGTCTTCTTTCAAGATATATGAATAATTAAAAGTCTACACTTATTCTTAGACATTTGTTATTTTAGCACTTTATGTTTGTAGGAATGGGAGTAAGTGCTTTAAATTGAATTTTTCATAACTTAGTTGTCACATTGAACCAAAATCTTAGGATCTCCAATCTACAAGGTTGTGTTTCCGCTATGTTGATTTCATTCGATAGGGTTTAAGCTCATTCCCCTAGAAAGATAATATACTTGATCTCTAGTAAGTCCTTTCGTTAAATGATCCACTATGTTTTCTTTTGATTTAACATAGTTAATCGAGATTAAACCATTCGATATCAACTTTTTAATGGTATTGTGTCTCCGACGAATATGTCGAGATTTATCATTATACATACTATTTTGTGCCCTTACAATTGCCTATTGATTATCACATTGTATATTAATCACAGGTAACGATTTTTCCCAACATGGAATATCCTCGAGAAAATTAAGAAGCCATTCCCCTTGTTCTCCTATTTTATCTAAAGCAATAAACTCAAATTCTATCGTAAATCGAGCTATATAAGTTTGCTTAGATGATTTTCAGGATACAGCTCTACCTCCAATAGTAAACACATAACCACTTGTAGACTTTGAATCCTTTTTATCAGATATCCAATTTGCATCGTATATCTTTCTAACACTGCAGAATATCTTGAGTAGTGTAATCCATAATTAACCGTGTGTCTTAAGTATTTAAGAACTCGGGTTAATGCTTTTCAATAGTCATTACTTGGATTATTTGTAAATCTACTCAACGTATTGACTTCATATGTTATATCATGACGCGTGCAGTTGGTAATATACATCAAGCTTCCTATAACGCGTGAATATTATAATTGAGATACGAGATCACCAATATTTTTGACTAAGTGTACACTTAAGTCTATTGATATTTTAACAGGTTTATCGTCACATGCCTTAAACTTTTTAAGTATAACATCAATATAATGTGATTGAGACAATGACAAACCATCAAAAGTTTTAGAGATTTTAATCCTTAATATTACGTCAGTTACTTTCATATTTTCAATGTCAAAATGTCTTATTAACATTTTTTGGTTGAGGTAATAATGTTAGAATTATTTTCCATGATTAGCATATTATTAACATATAAACATACGATCATGTATCCGTTAGGTGTGATTTTGATGTAAACACATTTGTCGCATTCATTAATTTTGAAACCATTTGACAACGTAATTTTGTTAAATTTTTCATGCCATTGTTTCAATGCTTATTTTAATCCATATAACGATTTTACAAGGTTACACACCTTATTTCATTTTCGAAACAACGAAACCTTTAGGTTGTTCCATATATATTTTTGCTTCTTATTCACCCTTCAAAAATGCAGTCCTAACATCCATTAGATGTATTTTAAGATCATGCAACACAGTAATTACAATCAGGACATGTATAGACATGATACTTGTAACCGGTAAATAGGTATCGAAAAAATCTAATCCTTCTTTTTGTTTATATCATTTGACTACTTGTTTAGCTTTATAATTGTCTATTGATCCATTTGACTTCAATTCCCTTTTGAAAATCCACTTGTAGTCTAAAGCTTTGTTTTTCGGAGGAAGTTCAACCAATTTTCAAGTATGGTTATTCATGATGGATTCAATTTCATAATTAACCACTTTTTTCCAAAAAGGAGTTTCAAGAATGGACATTGCTTCGTCAAACGTCCTTGGATAATTTTCTAGTAGATATGTTAGAAAATTTGGACCAAAGGTCTTATGAATCCTTTGTCTTTTAATGCGACTTGATTCTTCATCTACTTGATGATTACTATCTTCTTGATAGTTTCCAATGGTAGTATCATAACAAATCGCCTCTATCCTTTTTCCAAATTGATTTTTAACTTCAATATTATAATGTTTAAACACTTCCAAAGTTTCATCTTTATTTTTCAATAAATATATATAACAGTATCTTGTACAATCATTTATGAACGTGATGAAATATTTTTTACCACCTTTTGTTTGGACGTAGTTTAAGTTACATATATCGGTGTGAATAAATTCTAAAGCTGTTGTGCTACGTTCGACCGAATAAAATGGCGCTTTGGCTAACTTAGCCTCTACACAAATTACTCATTTTTCATTTGTATTAATATCCATACTCTGTAGTAAACTTAAATTCATTAGTTTGCATATATAATTAAATTTTACATGTCCTAATCTATGATACCATAAATTAGATGACTCAAGAATATAAGTAGAAGAAGAAATATTATTGTTTGAGTTATTTGGTACCATGGTAAGGACATTCATCTTGAATAGTCCATCTTTTACATAATCTTTCCCTACATACTTATTATTCTTGGTAAGTATTAACTTATCCAATATAAAGACTAATTTAAACCCATTTTTACTTAACAAAGAACTCGACACCAAATTCTTGCGAATATCAAGCACATGAAGAACATTATTAAGACTAAGTTCCTTGCCCGATGTCATCTTCAAAATAACTTTACCTTGTCCTTCAACCTTTGAACTTGAAGAGTTTTATATGAATAATTTCTCACCATCAATCAAAGTGTAGGATGAGAACATTCATTTGTCAACACAAATATGACGGGTAGCACCGTATCCAACCACCATTTCATAGGATTTTCAACATTGTTGCATTCTGAAATAACTGCCAACAAATTTATATCTAATATACCATTAGATATTGCATCAGATTCGGTGATATTCACTTGGGCTTTCTTTTTAGGTTTACGACAATCATAAGAAAGTTTAGGGTATGATTTCACCTAACTATCAAATATGATTTCAAAAATCTAGTTATCTTTATTCAATTTTTCATGTTTATAAGCAAAAACCTTAATGTAATTCTATCACCTCTCTTGATTGTCGGGTAAAAATTAATCATATAAATTAATTCCCATATTTCTACTCCGAATTAAATCAAGATTTATTAAAATCGTGGTTCTCGGATGGAACAAGCTTCGTAGATTCTACAATTTCTCTCGAAATCCATAAAATTTAGGTTGTGTTATTGTTGTGATCATGTCTAAATTCCCATCTTTCGAGTGTCGAAATTGATTAGCATCTAATCATTCAATTAATGGCCAATGAATTGAAAGAAATAAATCAATAACACAAATAAACGGGAAAGAAAATTTTATAGAAATAACTAAAACAAAATCAAATCATATCTTCAAGTTTTGGCTAATCAAATTCTAGAAAAATTATTTAGTTTATAATATAAGACATGAAATATATACAATTCACAAAGAATAATATGAAGGGAAGAAAGATAAAACTATTTTTTGGATTGTTGAATCAATCTTCTTCATTAAGTTGCATTTTACTCCTTTTTAAATCTTGCCCATTTGAATTGTTGCTCTTGACTCGATGATTTGTAATTGAAAAGTGGTCTTTAAGGTTGTATTTATATCATCATGAAGTCTTGAAAGGATTGGAGTTAGATTGGGCCAAGAAAAGAGTCCAAAAAAATAAAACAATATTTCCGCATGATAGCGCCTCGATTAGGGTTGGACAAAACTCCCGAACCGACTGAACCTGAACCAAACTAAAACGAATCGAATCGAGCGATTTTTTATAAGTTAAATACCTGAATGGGTATGTGAATCGAGAACCAATGAATTTGGTTCGATTCTCGGTTCTAGACTAATAACCGAAAAATCGAATAAGAACTGAATCTAAATAATTTTTAAAAGTTTTTCTTATGAATTAATTAATTAATTTTATTTTTTAAAAACAAATTAGCAAATTAAATAATTTCGTGATTAATGCTCCAACTCCAAAGCCAAGTTCATACTTAGCTAGCCCAGCCCAACCCAATTTCTAAATTCGATTTTTTGTTTTAATTTTTTTGTCAATTATTAATTTCATTGTTAGCCCAAGTTCCAGGTCTTTTTAAGTTTTTATCCTTTCCTTTCCAGTTTCACACTTTCATTCCGTAACCACTAGTCCACTAACCGCAAATCATTTGATAAATTGAAAACCTACATCTACGTGCTCAAATCAAAGTCGCAGGCTGTCGATTCCACTTTCCTCTCCAACTGTCCATCGAAGCCGCGACTTCTGAACGTGACCACCGATCGTTGACCATTAGAAATCTACTTTTGGCACTAGTTTGTACCATTTTGTTTTCATATATGCATATAAGACCGTCTATCTACGTAAATTGTTAATATTATTGAGGATATCTCTGTGTGTATGTGTTCTTCTTTTGCTTCCATAAGATGATCTGAAAGGATATGAGCATACTATTTTGATGCTTTTGGCATTATGACCCATTTACCCTGTTTCAAGAAACTAACAAGTCATTTGCCTTTTCAATCGGAGGAAAAGATAGTCATGAAGAGGGATGATTTTGTTAACCTAAACAAGATCCAAGAAGAAACTACATTGATTATTAAAAAATCAAGTGATGGCTCAAATTTCTTAGCAGATGCTTTTAAAATATTTTTTATTTTGAAGTTAGATTAATATATAGGGCATTACAAGTTTCAAAATAATAATCTGTATTCATAAGATTATTATACTTTTATTTCCTCTTGTGTGGTGATAAATATTTTATTACCATGTATTTCCACATTATTTCAGTAAGAAAATTTGTTTATTATACTAAGTAGTGGTTTATAACTTCATGTCATTCAGGATTCCCTCGGAGGAAACAACAAAACAATTATGATTGGCATGCTCTTTGAATATTCTCATTTCATTAGCAAGCAGAGAAAGTGAAATTATTATACACAATCATAATCTGTGTGAAATGTTATGACGGTTTACATTTCATATTTATTTTTTCAAAACTGATCTTATCGTGTTTCAATATACTTTATTGTTTGCAGCTTGTGTTAGCCCTACTTATGTGAATTCAGAAGAGTTGAGGTGATACCTATTTGGATGCTCAAATGGAAGACAAAAAACAGTCTGTTGAGAGGTCAAAAATATAGAATAATTTCACTAAGGTACTTGGTGGAGAAATAGCAAAATGTAATTATTGTGGGAGAACATTTAAGGCGGATACTAAAACTGGAATTCTAGCATGTGGAATCACTTAAAAACTTGTTATGCATATAAGAAAACAATGGTTATTGAAAATCAAGCAATACTTACTCGATAAAACAATGATGTTGGTATTATGGCTATGGTATTTAATAAAGAACAATGTAGAAAAGCATTGGTTAAGATGATTATTATTGATGAATTGGCTTTTTCCTTTGTGGTAGGTATGGATTTTAAGGAATTTGTGCATCAACTTTGCCCTAGATTTGAGGTTCTTTCTTGAAGAATGATTGCTCTAGCACGAAACAAATCACTCATTAAGGATTAAATTTATTAATGATAGGTAAAAGAATTCCTTTAACCACCGATTGTTGGACATCAATTCAAAACATCAATTATATGGTAGTCACAACACACTTCATTGATAGAAGTTGGAAACTGCATTAGAGGATATTAAGTTTTTTTGTTGTTCCAAATCATAAATGGGATACAACTCGGAAGCTTATTGAAGCTATTTGCTTGATTGAAGAATAGAGCGTGTGGGTACAATTACTGTAGACAATACAAATACAAATGATGCAGCGATCATTTATGTGAAAAACAAGTTGAAGAATTGGAAAACTGGTGATACTATGATTTTAAGTGGCTCTTATATGCATGTACGTTGTTCAGCACACATAGTCAATTTGATTGTTAAAGAAGGGTTGAAAGAGTTTAATCTAACTATAGTAAGTATTCTCATTGCGGTCAAATATTATTGATCATCTCCTTCTCGGTTAATGAAATTTAAATGTTGTATTGAAAAGGAAAGATTGTATGCAAAAAACTTACTGTTGTAGATGTTCCTATTAACAAGATTGAAGATTGAAGAAGATTACGCCCAAAATTACGAGAATATTCTTGTGCGAACACACACACACACACACACACACACATATATATATATGTATATGTTTGTACCATACATAAAATTACCATATTTAGATTACTTGTAACTATAAATTGTAGGCATCTTTAATGGAAAATCAATTCAGCCAAAATTATTTACATGGTATCAGAGCCATACCTATAGATACCGTCGCTGAATTTTTAATTTTCTTGGTGGTCTAAATTCTATTCCAGATCTCTCCGGTATCGTAGGTGTTCGACGCGGGTTCCACATCTTTGCGGGTGTTGGCATGTCTCCGTGCAGGCGATTTCTCATGTGGGTGTTCAAGGAGACTCAGGCATTGCTTGGTCGACGCGAATTCGGTGGTCGATCTCTATTTGGCGTCTCTTCATGGCTACTGTTTGATTGGGTCGCTGGACGGTGTCGCATCGTCATCTTCTCCGTTGGTCGATTCGGTGTTGTAGTCTGGCTGCAAAATTTCAGTGATGGTTTTATGTTTTGTGGTGATCCGATTTCAGTGGGTTGGTTTGGTTTTGTGTTGGGCTATAATAAATTGGGCCGTGTTTATTGGTTGGTTGTGTGGAATTGGGCCGTATTTCATTGGGCTCATAATTAATGTGGTTAATTTTGGGATTTGATCTGTTTGGGAATAGATCTGCAACTGGGACAAAATTAATTGGGCCAATTCAAGATGTTTTTGACAGGGAAGGAACTTTGGGGTTATATTGATGGGACCTCTAAAGCACCCGACGATGCAAAAGATCTCATTACGTGGGAAACAAAAGATGCTTGTATTATCTTTTGGATCTTGGGATCTATGGAGGCACACATTCGCTACTGCTAAGGAGATGTGGGAATACTTAAAGCGCATTTATTATTAGGACAATAATGCACGGAGATTTCAGTTGGAATTAGAAATTACCAACTATACTTAGAGCAATTTTAATATTGAGCAATACTATTTTGGTTTTCTAAACTTGTAGAATGAGTACTCCGGGTTAGTTAATGCTAAGGTCCCTATGACAGCCTTATCAGCATTACAGAAGGTTCATGCGATTAGTAAGCGTGATCAATTTCTTATGAAATTACGACCAAAATTCGAAGTAATTCAAGCAAGTTTATTAAATCGTGACCTAGTTCCTTCATTAGATGTGTGTTTGGGAGAACTTTTGCATGAGGAGCAAAGACTGGCAACCCAAGCTCATATTGGTACAGATTTTTCCTTATCTGGTGTGGTCAACATTTCATATGCTGCCAAAAGACAAAGAAAGGGTACACTGCAGTGTTTCTACTGTAAGGGATACAGTCATATTGCTAGTAACTGTCCTCGGAAAATCTGCAATTACTGTAAGTAATCAGGGCATTTCATCAATGACTATCCCACTCGACCTCCAAAATGAACAGCAAATGCATTTCAAGCTGATGTCCAAGGTATTACTCCAACTGTTCCCCCAAGCTAGCACCAGTCAAAATGCTGTTACCCCATAAATGGTTCAACAGATGATTGTCTCTGCCTTCTCTGCGTTAGGTTTACACGGTAAGGGTCAAGTTGTTACTTCTCCTTGGTTTGTTGATTCAGGGGCATCAAATCATATGACATGGAATTCTAACTCTTTGTATAATGTTTGACACTATACTAGTACCCAACATATTCAAATTGCTAATATGAGTACCCTTCCAATTACTGCTATTGGTGACATTGGATCATCTTTTAATAATGTTTTTGTCTCTCCAGGCTTATCTACTAATTTGATTTCAGTTGGTCAATTAGTTGATAATAATTTTGATGTGTGTTTCTCTCGTGCTGGTTGTCTTGTGTAGGATCAGGGATCGGGGAAGGTAATCACGAAGGGGCCTAAAGTCAGAAGATTGTTCCCATTACAGTTTATTATTTCTACTGCTATGTTGTTGGCTTGTATTGATGTTGAAGTTAAACATGACATTTGACATAAACGATTAGGTCATCCAAATGCTTTAGTTTTATCTCATTTGTTGAAATGTGGTCTGTTGGGTAATAAAGATAAGGCTCTATTTTCCGATTTATCTTTTAATTGTGATGCCTGTAAACTTGGGAAAAATAAGATTCTTCCATTTCCAGCTCATGGTAGCCACGCTAATAAATGTTTTGAGATTATTCATAGTGATGTTTGGGGCGTGGCACATGTTACTTCACATGCTCATTATAAGTATTTTGTAATGTTTATTGATGATTTTAGTCGTTATACTTGGATTTATTTTCTCTGTTCTAAAAGTGAGGTTGGTATCATCCTCAAGACTTTCGTAGCTTACATTGAAAGACAATTTTCTTCTGGTATTCAAATTTTGAGGTCCGACAACAATGATGAATATATGTCTCATCTGTGCTAAACCTTTCTACAACAGAAGGGTATTTTTTCTCAACGTTCTTGTCTATATACTCCTCAGCAGAACATAGTGGCTGAAAGAAAGAACCGTCACTTGTTGGATGTTATTCAGGTTTTGCTCTTGGAACCTTCGGTTCCTTCCAAATTTTGGGTTGAAGCCCTCTCCACAGATGTACATTTGATTAATCGACTCCCTGCTCAACATTTAGATTTTGACTCTCCTCATTTCCATCTATACAACACACATCCTGACTATGACATGATGCATACTTTTGGTTGTGTTTGTTTCATCTATTTGCCTTCACATGAACGACATAAGCTTTCTGCACAATCGGTATAGTGCGCTTTCATGGGGTACATCAATGCTTATAAAGGTTTTGTGTGTTATGATGGTGTTACTAATCACTTCCGTGTCTCTCGCAATATGATTTTCTTTGAGAATCAGTATTACGTCCAACAACATCTATCATCTTCTGATTCGACCCCACTCATTAGCTTTGAGGATTGCTCTCATCCTAGGTGTGATATATCAGAGATGACAGCCTCCAGTGTCGCAGCCCCTTTCTGATTCTAATCCCGATCTTGATCCTATTTCAGTCTATGGTACTCTATGACGGTCCACTCGTATTACTCATCCTCCTGATCGGTATGGTTTCTCTGCAACTTTATCTCGATTCATAGTTCCTACTTATTCTCAGGTTGTTACCCAACCCTGTTGGGAGAAAGCTATGCAAGAGGAATTTCAAGCTCTTCAGGAGAATCACACATGAGATAGTGTTCCTTGCCCTTCCGGCATCAAACCTATTGGATATAAATGGGTATATTCTATTAATCTCCACTCTAATGGATCACTAGATCGTTATAAAGCTCGATTGGTTAAACCGTTAAGAATATGGTATAGATTATGAGGAGACACTTGCTTCTATTGCCAAAATGACAACGGTTTATACCGTTATTGCTATAGCTGCCTCCAAATGATGGTCTTTGTGGCAGATGGATGTTAAGAATATTTTTTTACATGGCGACATTAAAGAAGCTGATTGGGCCGGATGTATAGATACTCGTCGCTCAATTACAGGTTGGTGTATGTTTTTTCTTGGGAATGTGCTCATTTCATGGTGAAGTAAGAAGCAAGATCGTGTATCTAAATCTTCCATTGAGTCTGAGTATCGTGCTATGTCTTCTGCCTACTCTGAGATTGTTTGTTTTGGTGTTTTCCAGCGGAACTTGGTTGTCCTCAACTTGGGCTTACTCCTTTTTATGCTGAAAATACTAGTGTCATTCAAATTATTGCTAACCCAGTGTTTCATGAGCACACTAAGCACATTGAAGTAGATTGTCACTCTCTACGTGATGCCTATGATGGTCGCCTTATTATTCTTCCACATATCACATTTAATGTTCAGACTGCTGACATATTTACCAAGGCAATAACTAGACAAAGACATCAGTTTCTTGTGAGCAAATTGATACTTCTTGATCGCCCAGCATCAATTTGAGGGGGAATGTTAACAAGAATGAAGACTGAAGAAGATTATGTACAATATTACGAGAATACTCTTGCGCGCGCGCACACATATTATATATATATATATACACACACCCACACACACACACA
>CAIGRB010019521.1:60684-75410 GCA_903798255.1 Fraxinus quadrangulata | reverse complement strand
ATTTTTTTTTTAATTTTATTTTTTACTAATGCTAGTAACATTTTTTTTAATATCTTCATTTTTATTAGTGATTGAATCGATCATTTGAGGAAGAATTCGACTAAAATAAAAATTTAAGATAATTCTTGGAAAATCAATCTTCCATCGAAGATAACTAAATGAAAGGCTTTCAAAATAATTCTCGTAGAATGATCAAGTTGTAAAAACCTCCCTCTATTAATTTCAATCCTCCTCTTGTCCTGCACGAGGCTTACTTTGAAAAACTTTAGAAGTAGAAGATGGATATGCATCAGTAGTTGTTTATTCTTTTTAGCTTGTTTATTTTGAACCTCTCCAAATAACCATGTAGTTTTCAACAAACATCAACTATGTTGTGGCAGTAGGTATAAGGTCAGTAGAAGGGGCTGAAATAGTTGTCCATGAGTAATTATTGTGGAAAGCCAAAACGAATCCTCATAGATGACCTCCGCCCCCATAGTAATTTTCCTTTATACTTCATGATGGACTAGCTCTTTTAGACTTGGCACGAGAGGTAGCCAAAACACAACTACTAACTTGATCCAAGCTATGATCGAAACTTGCAAGACATATATACCACATCATTAAACTTGTTGTGCTTCTCAATATTGGCTGCACGAGTCATATTATTAGGTTATAGATAATCGAGTTTCATGAATATGGAGCAAAATTCATTGTAGTACTTAGCAAGAGGCTGATCATCTTGACTCAATTGGAAATTCATCTATTCATATACTAAGAAGAATTATAAACATCAAGATAGTTCCTTATTATTTTATCCCAAACTTCTTTAGCCATGCTACACTTAAGAAAATGTGACATTTGGTTGTTAGTCGAGCTAAGACTTGACTAAAGCATCTTCAACTTCCCATTCATGATAACCTAGATCCTTCTCGTCAAGGTCGCCTTTTATCTTGAAATAGTCTTTTTTTCTTTTTACCCATAATATGTATTCTAGAATTTTAGACCATACATGATAATTGACCCATCTAATCTAATATGAATAGTTGAGGTAGTGTCCCGAATAGTTAAAAAAGGACCTTGTTTTCAGAAGAGTTTGTAATAGTTTTATAACTCGTGGTGGTACCTATGTTTTGAATTATTCACCAACACAATGAAAAACCTCTATCTATCAAACCTGTAGGGCTGACAAATGGCTGAGTCTACCAAGAGCAAGGGTTGCACTACTCTGAGAATGGTCTGTGGAGGGTAGTAAGAATTATAGAAGGTCGTACTAAATCCGTACTGGATGGCTATGTCGACCAAGATGATAGATCGCGCAACTCTGAGAAGGAAACAAAAGGGTTGCGACATGATAAAACTTGCTACAAATTGAAACTACAACCATTCACGAAGTTCATGGACTAATAAGTGAGATTTTGAATTGCAAAATTTTGAAACCTCATTGACCAACTTACATAATTAGATAACTTTAGAGACTAACTTACATAAAAAAAGATTAAGGACCTAACCTTAAGGGGTTGCTCAATTGGTCTGGCCATGGGTTTGCTCCCAAATGGTTGTCAGTTCGAGTCCCTTCAGGGCCATTGAAGTAAGTACCCGACTGTAAACTTCAGGGCCCTGTGAGATTAGTCGACGGGTGTACAAGTTGGCCCGGACATCCACGGTTAATAAAAAAAAGATTTAAGGATCCATTATAACTTTTAAAAAACTTATGAACTAATGTGTAAGATTTTGAAACATATGGGACCGACTCACATAATTAGAAGGGTAGATTTTGCCATAATTTCCATTTATATGAATAAAAAAAAATCATTACCCCACACAGAGCATCAGAGGCACGAAGAAATTTGACCGCACATGTAAGAGGAAATTACACAGTGCTTTGTGAACACATCTTCACAACCTTGCATACACGATAGAAGCTTGATTGACGAGTAGCAAAAGGGTAGGATCGATGAGTTGGAGTGTTATGTAGCAGGCTATGGCACTAAAAAGGATGACAAAAAACCCTTTATACCCTTGGGCCCCATCTCAAACGGGGTCGAGATTTCCCGCTTGATGAGGCACACGAGGTGGGGACGGAGAAAGAGCAGGGTCGTCTCGAGATAAAGGTAGTGCAGGTACGGGGACACATGGTACAGTCTCGTTACCTGCTCACTTTAATAGGGTATGGGGCGACACGAGGAAAAAAATACCCGACGAGATCGGGACATGGATAGGGACAGAGACAGACGGGAATGACTGTCGGATCCCGACCAGCCCCGTAGCCATTCCTAGACTGTGTAGGTTTTTCCCCTGTAAGGTTGGGGTTTAGTTGAGTTTATTTGATTTTATAATTTTTTCATATTCTTGACAAAATGGGGATAGAGAGTCGATGGGGGTGAGATAGAGGGTCCAACCAAGGTTTTAGAGATATTGGTTAAAATTAAATTTATGGTTTGAAATTTTATGACTCAATTTGAAACACTAATTGTAGAGGTACTGAATTTTGACATTCAAAGCCTTTATTCTAACTTGCAATTTATACTAACTTGCAATCTAGGATGCATGATTTTATTTGTAGACAATCAACTTTATTTATAGTAGTACAATCAAACTTATGAAAGGATACTTTCCTAACTGTAGAAGGAAAAGAAAATGAAACATGATCCTAAACAATATTAATTCCTAGTTAAATATGAATTTAAATAAGTTCAAATGGATTTCTTATTTATAATTGGACTTCTAATTGGCGCAGTATCGTAATTGTTACCACTCAAATTTAAACGTCCTTCTAACCCTTCATGTACTTTAAGGTGAAAAATAGGAGCATCATCATAATCTTCATTTTAAATCAACATTTATTTGCTTCCTAAGATTGTAAAAGGTGAAAATATTATCGCCCTCATCGAAATTTGGAGGATATCAAGGAAAATATGAATCAACATCCATTTGCTTCTTAAGAAACTCATCTAGTTATATTTTTATCGAAAATTTAGAGGATGTAATCTGGAATCCCAACAATGATGTCACCACAACTGCTAGCCACCACTCCATTGATGACTTGATGTTACCATTGCTAAAAGGGGACGGATGGATCCTTCTCATGATTTTGCCAAGAAAATAGAGCACTTGTAATGTTGCTATAGATGACATGATACAGAAAGATCACATAACTGGGACGACTTATGGACTTATTGACATGTGGCTTAGATAATTTGGCATAGTTGGGAGGAGACACTTAGTACGAGGTGAGCAAATAAGATTATAAACATTTGCCCCTTTTAGCTAACAACAAGTGATTATAGTGCAGTCGTACCAACGTCTATTCAGCTGCTTTGCTCTAAATTTCAAATTTCTTTCCCGAGGAATTTGTTCATTTAATGGTGATACTTCTTTTGACGATGTTGTATTTAATGTCTAGCATTTGGTTCTATGAGATGTGAGAATCGTGCATGGCAAAGGGCCAAAGGCAATGGATTACATAGCCAAGCAAGACCATCGAAGGTTGATGCCTAGACAAATTGGAGCAACAATCTCATTAAGAAACAATCTCTATAATGATAGAGATCTTGAGAAAGTAGCAAAAAGTAGTAAATAAAATAGATAAATAAATTAGCAAATAATATAAAAATAGCCCAAAACGCTAAAGCTAGTAATAAAATGCATACAAAAGGTAAAGACAAATTAACAAACACCTTAGTTTGCCACGAGGCTTAGTCTTGAGCCAAAAGCCTCACTAAGTTGAGGCAGGAGCCTTATTAAACATTATAGGCGTAAGCTTTGAGGCATTTAATTTACTTGTCGGCGGGACTCGAGGTATAAGCTTTAAAAGGTTTTTTTTTTTTTTTTTTAAAAGATGCCAACGAGGAAAGCGACTTTGAAGAGAATGTAACGTTACTTTAGGACATCGAAGGGATTCTACGCAGTTGAAATATGCCTATAAAGTAGAAAACCAATTAATTAAATAATTATTAGATCATTTATACTTGTGGTACTAGATGTTTAAATCATATTTGGACCACCAAGAAATAATCACCGGACCGTTAGATTTCCACATGACGCCTCTCCTGTCTCAACAAGATAGCTTTACTTGCATGTGTTTCCATCTCATGATTTATGATTACAAGGTGTTTCCATCTGATGATTTATGATTACAAGTTTAGTTCAATAAGTTAATTATTAATTTGCACGTCCAGGGCCTGCATGGAGAATTTCGAGGCCTAGGCAACAAAATTTTTATGGGGCCTTTAAACATAATTTTTTTACAAGTTTTAAAAAAATAACATATTTATATTTTAAACAAAAACTTTGTATAATTCGAAAGATAGAGTAGCAAATTAAAAAATCCCTGAAAATTCGAGATATTTGGATAGCATAATATTCATCAAAATTATATCGTTGATGGAGGAAATATTATTAATAGTGTAAATAATATTTTTCAGGAATTATTAATTAGGAAAACTAGAGTAAGGTGCAATTTAGCGAATTCTAGAAGGTTTAAGGACCAAAGTGAAGATCATAAGATCTTGAGGAAATACAATGAAAATAAGTTTTAGCGTTAATAATGTATTTTAGCCAAATGTGTATTTATTGGAGATTGAAAATTACAAATATTGGACATTTTGAAACTCGTATTAAATGCAACATTATGGACTCGAGAAAAAGGTTAATATAGATAAACCAAATTTGAGTTTATAATCTATTAAATACATTTGCTCTTTTAGCTAACAAGTGATTATAGTGCAATCATACCCACATCTATTCAGTCGCTCTACTCTGAATTTCTAACGTCTTTCCCGAGGAATTTTGTTCATTTATTGGTGACACTTCTTTTGATGATGATGTATTAAATGTCAAGCATTTGGTTCCATGAGATGTGAGTAATGGTGACACTTCTTTTGATGATGATGTATTTAATGTCAAGCATTTGGTTCCATGAGATGTGAGAATGGTGCATGGCAAATGGCCAAAGACAATAGATTACATATCCAAGTGAGACCATCGAAGGTTGACGGCTAGACAAATTGGACCAACAATCTCATTAAGAAACAATCTCTATAATGATAAGAGATCTTGAGAAAGCAGCAAAAAGTTGTAAATTAAATAGATAAATAAAGTAGCAAATAATATAAATATAGCCCAAAAAGCTAAAGCTAGTAATAAAATGCATACAAAAGGAAAGACAAAATATCAAACACTTTAGTTTGCCATGAGGCTTAGTCTTGAGCCGTAAACCTCACTAAGATGGGGGCAGGAGCTTTATTAAACATTATAGGACTATTGCATATCGAAGGAAATCTATGCTGTTGAAAGATGCCTAATAAGTAGAAAACCAATTATTAAAATAATTGTTAGATCATTTATACTTTTGGTACTAGATGTTTAATTCATATTTGGACCACCAAGAAATAATTATCGGGACCGTTATATTTCCACATGACCGCTCTCCCACCTTAACAAAATAGCTTTGCTTGCTGGTGTTTCCATCTCATGAACTTATGATTAAAAGTGTAGTGCAATACGTTAATTCTTAAGTTGTATGACATGGTCGGCCCTAAGCAACAAAATTTTTATGAGGCCCTTAAACATAATTTTTTTTACAGGTGTAAAAAAAATAACATATTTATATTTTAAACAAAATTATTTTGCAATTCAAAAGATTAAAAAATAACATATTTAGATTTTAAACGAGAATTTTGTACAATTCAAAAGATAAGATAAGAGTAACAAAATAAAAAATCTTTGAAAAATTCGAGATATTTGGATAGCATAGTATTTAGTAAAATTATATCGTTGATGGAGAAAATACTATTAGAGTGTAAATAATAATTTTCAGGAATTATTAATTGAGAAAACTAGAGTAAGGTGCAATTTAGGGGATTCTAGAAAGTTTAAGGACTAAAGTGAAAATCATGAGATCTTGAGGGAATAAAGTGAATAAGTTTCAGCATCAGTAATGTATTTAAGCCAATTTTTTATTTATTGGAGATTGAAAATTACCCTATAAATATTGGACTTATTTTGAAACTCGTATTAAATGGAACATTATGGACTCGAGAAAAGGTTTATTTGAATAAAACAAATTCGAGTTATAATCTATTAAAGTAAACTACTTAGATAATGTTAGTTTTCAAATTGGACCATATTGTTATAGCAATATTGGGCTCATTTGATAGCTTATAATTAATCGTGTATATTAAGCTCGAGAAAATGTGTTTTTGGATAAGTTGGAATGAAGTTAGAATAGATCAAAGAAAATGATAGTTAAATGAAAATTTTAGAAAATAATCCATTATATTAGTAATTAGCTCTACTTAATATGTTTTTTTTTTCTTTTAGAGCCTTTTAACTTTGGAGGCCTTTGCCTAGTTGGCTTGGGCCTAAGTCGACCCTGTGCATGTCACTTTTCACTAGGTTTCACAAACTCGCACACACAACAAGAACATGATACGATATCGACACATAATTTTTTAGAAAAAGGATATCTTCCTTTCGACATCAATACAGTCATGGCAAAGAATTATAATGATACCCAACAAGAAATGTCAATGTGAGCTGAACTTATTTCTTTACCAATCTTGGAAGTTTATCTTTGTAAAATCTACCTGCGATTTAACAAAACAATGTAGGAAAATTTACCTTTCTCTAATCCTTTCTTGATTAGTTGCATATAATAAAGTGCTGATATATTTTGCTAACTTCAAAAATGGTAATCTTGCGAAGATGCAAAATAGTATTAATATCTTCTCTCTCTCTTTTTGATCAGATAAGAGAGATCAGTTGGAGAAAGGGAGAGAGAGAATATCTCTTAGAATATTACGACTTTCCAGAAGAAAGTAAGTTAGCTGTATGTCTTCTAGTAAATGTCTTCTTTGGCTTGTGGGTGATGATTTAGCTTCCATAAACTAATGCTTAAATATTTGCATAAATTGGTAGTGGATTCTGTGGAATTCTACTTGAATAATCCATTAAATATTTCTTATATTTGGACTTCACAGTCAATGGTAAACAAACTCCTGATCTGAATAGTGCATCAAGTATACATGTTTTTCTATAACATATGAGATAATAGAGATTTTTTATGTAGCAAGTGTTACGAGTAGATGACTAATAATTCTCTTTCATCAGAAGATGCTGAAAGAAAGCTCCTTTGCTTAGAAGCACTTGGAACAACTATACATGCTAGGATTGGAGTTTTTGACATTAGACAAAAGTGCTTATGTTTTAAATGCACGGATCCAGTACAATGATGATTTAGTCACCTTAAGATAAGAAATAATAACCTAGCAGTTTGTTGCATTATGGTTATGAAAGATATACAGTGGAAAATGTAGAGACCAGGGCTGACAATGTTGACATTTGTAGTGTAGCTAATAATTTCCTTTTGGGAATGGTAGATTTTGCTGTCTCTTGAGTTGAATGTATTGGAAAACCGGGGTTTTGAGCTATGCCAGGCAGGAAGTGATACATAGAACTAATCCATAAAACTTGTATGAAGCATAGAATGGAGATATCTAAAGTGAGAACCTTTTCCCGGGCCTATATTGTGAACAGAAAAATTGTCCTGACTTTTTGCATCATGTATTTATTTGTGTAGGTGGGATGGGAAATTGGAGATTATCATTCCTTGAAACTATAGTTGCTTGTGACCTGACCATGATTCTTCTTAGTTCTTTAATTGCTTTATATCTTTTTGTTGTCATGTGGTAAAATCCTTTGAAGCAAAGTGATGTTTGAAACAAAGGATGACAGTATGACAAAACTAAAGACAGATTCATCTACTTCTTCACTATTCATTATAATATATCTTGCAGTTTTTTCCTTCATGATTATTTGTAAAATTATAACGTTAGATGTTCTTGGGTTTCCCACTTCCTACTTCCTCAATTCTTTTTATGTCAGTCTGTTATGGTTAGCGATCCTGAAATTATTTGCATATATGTGCTAGCTGAAAATTTCTAGTAATAGATATTTATGAAATACAATTGCTTCGTAGGTTAAAGTTTTCTGGTTTTTAATGTTGATGAATAGATAGCACCCATGTCATTCATATGAGATCAACCTATACAAACCTCTTTATATATTTGTTAAAAAATTCTGCTCCACTTTTCCAGAATAGAACGATATTATTTGTCTTGGCACAAAAGTTCTGGCGATATTTGGAGGAGAAAGTTATTTGATAAACTTTTTAATTTCTTTGTCAAATTAGAGGTCAAGAATATTTGTGAATCCCTTCGTGTACTTTTGGAAAGGATCTATTTTAAGGGGTGAGACATTATCTCTTGACCCGAAAAGGTAATGGAATTTCTAAATCCAGGATGGCAGGAGCATTGTTTCATGTTTTCGTGCTCAAGAATTTTAATGTTTTAAATTCATGAAGCCACATGTGAGTATGTCAAAAGCGGAACCTGATTCTCACTCACGTATTGTTTGGCACTATGTACAGATGTTATATGATGAATATTGTTTATAATTAGGAGTTCTGTGGTTTGAAAATGACTAAAAGTTTATCTTTTATTTTAAAAGTCGCAATCTTGACTGCAGCCTCATTGTTTGAATACAAATTTCTATTTAATTGTTGATTCCATTGCATGTCTACAGAGTTAGGGCTGATGAATCCATATCAGTTCCCTGCTTACAGAGGGATGGCGAAAAAGAAACAAGGAATGTTGATGATACGGCCATCGTACCCGCCTATGTATCATGAAAACGAAATGCCTTGTGCCAGTGATATTTCAGAAGTGGTGGTAATTGTTAATGATGTTTGGAAGGTGGGGGATTTGGTTGAATGGTGGACTAATGATTGCTACTGGTCTGGAAGAATAAAACAGTTAGTAGGTGATGATAAGGCCATGGTAATAATTTCAACTGGTTCTCTCTTCTGCATTTGACTGTAGAAATTGAGAACTTCCTTGTCTTGTGAGTAATTAACATTTAGTTTCAGACGAAGTGCAAACTTGAACAAGATTAAGTTTGGCCATAAGAAAGCTTTATTTCTTTCTAGAATTGGTAGCAATATATACCAGGTTGTATGTATATGATACTAACACACATACACCCATCATAACTTCTGTTGCCAGAATAACTATTTTCACAATCTATCTAAACGGCCAGACAAACTCCAGTATTTTCTTCTGCTGATCCCTCAACTCTTGGCCAATATTGCTGTTACCTTTGTTTCCTTTTTTTGTGTGGTTTGGTCTAACTTGAGTGTCTGAGAAACAGTAGTTTGTTTACCTTTTACAAAGTTATAGATGTGTCTCCATCTGCGAAGAAAATAACTTTATAATTTGCCGTTCTCTGTCACCAAGGATAGTTCCTGTCTATCTTGATGAGCGTCAATCTCTTTTACTATAACTTTCTTTTCTCATGTTCAAGGCATTATAGTGGTTAATGTTGATGGACTTTACAAGTCCAAGATAGTTTTGGTGGGATTAATATCATCATGTCGTGTTCTCATGTACACTTAGTCACAGTTTTGTCGTCAGATAGATATTATTATACTGAAAATATATTATGGTTTAACCTCGCGAACAGGTATTTGAAAAGATCATTTAATTAGAGGGAAGGACACAATTGGGAAGATGATAAATATTTAAGGGGGTTTCCTCAACTAGGATTCAATGGATTTTAAAAGTTAATGAATTTCTTGAATTTAAATAGATTTTCAAAATCCATAAAAATCATATTAAAAATGGTGAAATTTTAAAGAGATTGTATGTGTATTTTTAAGCTTGAAACCCATCCAAATCTCTTGAAATCCCTTTATTAATGAAACTTTTATAAATTCACGAGTTATTGGGACACCTAGATTTTAGTGGATTGTAATAAAATCTAGTAAAATCTTAGTTGGGGATACCTATATTTTAATGTATGTTAATAGAATCTATTAAAATTTTAATTGGGGACACCTAAATTTAAATGACTTCTAAAATATATTAAAATTCCAGTTGAGGACACCTCGTTAGTTTCAATTTTGATCATTGTATTTGATTCAACTCAGTGCTAGGTCCAATTGCTTGTCTAATCTTTTTTGTATAGAGAATTCATTACCTGTTTGATTGTTACCAACTAATTCAGCTGAGTTTCAAGTCAATTTTACGTTTGAATGAACTCTGTGCATCACATTTCGCTTGGTACAAGTCTTCAAATTGAAATGTTACCTACTAATTCCCTCAAAAGTTCCTCGTAAGTATTTGTAAGTGAATGATGTTAAATAGCATATTGTCTTGGAGAATTCTAGTAGAATTTTCAGCTATTATGTAACTCCACTATCTCATGCTCTTGTAACTTTTCCTTCTCCAACCCCTCAGCCCCTGTGTGCAGAACAACCCTGATGATAAAAAGGTTATTCTTATTTGTATTTTTGTTTCTTTAGATTGAGTTTCCAAAACCACCTTTGGGTGAAGGCACACATGATGAAAAAGCTTCTCTCAAGGATCTGCGCCCTTCTTTGGACTGGTCTCCAGAATATGGTTGGATTCTGCCTACTCCGGTTACTATCTTTACTCTTCTAAATGAGTAGTTTGTGTAGATTTTATCAGATTTACTTCTGTTAATGATAATTTTGTTTTATCTTGATACTTCTATTCATAAATCTTGTATGCCTGTTGAGGCTATCACCATAGAGCCTATATTATCTATTGAAGCTAATCAGGCACATGATACCCTTGGCGTGCATATGATGTACAAGCATCTCTTGTGCTCTTACTTCTGAACCGTTTTGCTAAGAAAAAGGAAATTAATCAATAGAAGTTAAAGTTTGCCCTTCCTGAAACTTTATGTGTGTTAAGAGGGAAGCATGCTGGTTTCTTTTATTCATTTTTAATTCTTGAGTCCAGGGATCAACAGTTTGTTTTGACTTATAAATTTCGCGTAGCTGACTGTAAATATAAAACAATGTAGGTGCAAGAAAAGAAGATGTTCTATAATTTAGATTGTGTGATATTACCAATAACATCATGTTGAGGAATAATTATAATTAGTTCAAATATTGCATTTTCATCTTATTATCACATTCCATACGACATATAAATGACTACTGATATACTTTCTAGTATTTCCCCATATCATTTGCTTCCTTTGCATTCTTCATTTATAATGCTACTGATGTCTTTACAAATTGAAAGTGGTCTTATGAAAAAACCTGTAGTTGTTACTTCAACCATTGTTCTGAAGTTTCTGTTTCATTCTGGTTTCTTCTTGTAACATGACAAGAAAATTTAATAGATTGTTGGGAAAAGATGGTTCCTGCCCTTGATTTTCTCCTTAAAATCTATTTAGATATTCTCTTGTATTAAGTTTTTGCTTTAAAACTTAATTTTCACCCTTAAAACTTACAGAATTGTTAAATTGATGCTTGAAGGTCTGGAAATAGACAGGAAAACATGAAGTGCCATTTGATGTTCTTAAAAATCCTAAGATCCAGTCTTGTATACCTCATGTAAAGTAATTTTTTTAGATTGAGAATGCACAAATCTCCATTTGCATTCAATACGATCCTACAAGTCTCAGACTTATGGATTCTTTTAGTCTAGTTCTGGCCATGTACTTGTGAATTGATGACCTCTGACATAGTTGATATTTTTATTACTTCTGTTTGAATTAATTTCTTAAATCTGCGAGTTCTGCATTTTTTGTGCTTTTCAGCCTTTTAGACAAATTCAATTTTTTTTTTCCAGAACATATTTCATACTTCTTGTGTTTAGGCATCATATGCTCCATCTCAGACTGTAGAATATTTATCCAATGTTGTGCTCCATTGCAGGGAGGTGAAAAACCTGTTCGCCCTTGGGCTCGGCTTATCAAACCTGGAGATCAGGGTAAGATCAATATTAAATGAAGTATCTAGAACCAAGTTATTCAAGAATAATATGTAGCCATGTGTCCAAAGTTTTCCAGAATGTGCCAAGGGAAGGCTTACAAGCTGTATGCCTAGTCTTTGTCAATTATTATGTTTGGTACCTTACCTCGGGTGTGCAATAATATTCTGTAGCTTTAGGTGGCAACATTTTGGTTGAACCTTTTGCCTAAAATATTAATAGAATAGAAAAACAATTCTCTAAAATACTGCCCAGCGTAATGATGAATCCTTGTACTGGAAAGTAAGAAAAAAAGTAAATTATCTGAATATGTTTGGTTTTAAAAAGTTGCTTAAAAGTAACCCCTACTTTTTAATCTTAGCGTTCTTCTTTGCTGAGCTTGATGAAATTTATCTTTAGGATGCCTGGTGCACATTTGAAATTCTCGTTAGCAGCATAACCCAGAAGGAAAAAACTGGTTACTACCCTGACAGCCCATTACTTGTGGAAAGAAATCAGATAGTTTTTATATGGCTAATCAATGTTATGGTCACCCATTGATTGTTGACCACTCTGCTAATTATATAAAACTACTAGGTGACAAACTTGTTATTTATTTGTCTTTTAACTTGAACTATTCCTTCTATTCTTCCAGTATTCTGCTTTTTGTAAGTGGAAATTCCATCTTTTCAGTTATTCCAATGATTAGGTTTCGTTTCAGATATGAACTTGATTTGCTTGACATTCAAATTTTGGATACCCTATAAAACAGGTCAAGTATTAGAGGCCGGTGAAAAGAAAGCTGGATTGTCACCCAATGAATCCTTCTCCTCTCATACTTCAGTCATAACTTTAGCAGCTCCAGATGAATTGAAGGGAAACGAAACAGGGGGGTTACATGAACTATCTTCGGGAAACACAGTTTCAAAAGAGCTGGACACTCGAGAAACAAATATTGCCTTGGATGGTGGGGACAGTAGTACAAGGAAAACATTTTTGTTGGATACTGATTCTAGTTCATGTATGAGAGAGAGACTAGCTGAACCTACGACTGAAGTTGCCGAGGGGGACTCGTATTGTTCCAGTTGTCCCTTGAAGAAGTACCCAGCTAGCGGAGGGATGACTTCAAATTCTATGGGCTCCAACACATTGGAATCAGCTATATTGGACTTGGAGGAACTTGTCAGCAAAGTTAAATGGCTCAAGTCAATTTTAAATAACGGGATTCCTTCGTCTGATGCTGCAAGGCCTCAATGGAAAGTTATGGAACACGTTGCTTCCTCATCCATGCCAAAATAAGTGCTTTTGAAATGTAAGATTTCATGCCTCTAGTTTTAGAGTAATGCTATTTAGAACTAATAGTATTAAAATGCCATTTTAGGTGGCACTAATGTGATATTAAATGAGAGGTATAATCAAATGAATAATTTAATTTTACCTTTCATTGAGACTATTACTTAGTGCCACCAAAACTGGTGCTGTAGCACCAGTGATGATAAATAGCATTATTTCTAGTTTTATAGGCTACTTGAAGAAAATACAGGATCATGCCAGTGTAACCATGATTGTCCAATTGAGTTTGTTAAATTTTTAGCCCCTGTTTAAGCCACATTAAAATTTTCATTTTCATTTATCTACTCATTTTCAACCACACATTTTTCAATAAAATAATATTTTCTATCACATTAATAACTTTTCTTTTTTTTAAACCATACATTCTCTATCAATCTATTATTCCAAAATACATACTTTCAAAATAATGTGGCTCAAACACACATTTAATTTAAAATCTGAATAACTAATCAAAGCTCTTTTCTCTGTGTAACGTGTCATGTTCCAAGTAGAATCATGAATATAACAAGTGATTGGCAACCCTCTAGTTCTGAACTGAATGTAAGTTATGGGAAATTGAAAATGTACTTGGGAAAGATAGGGTTTAAATGGAGTTTGTGATGATAGACACTTGCATCGAACAATAGAACCTTCAAAGAAGAGAGGAAATAAACACATAATTGTCTAAAACTAAAATACAATAATTTGAAATAGCATAACTCAAAACTTGGATAGTTTTCAATTGAATATTAATTAGATCTCCATCATTCTCCTTGATTGTGAGAATTCCATAAGTCAAAACTGGGATAGTTTTCCACTGAATATTTATTAGGATCTCCATCATTCTCCCAGATTGTGAGAATTCGATTATGGCGAAATAGTTCGCAACAGATAGCTTGCAATATCTTGTTATTGATGTTGGCCTCCCAATAACAAAAAATTGGGCAACTTATCTACAAAACATCATTTGATTCCACACAATGAGAAGCCGCACAAAGAACGTGTATAGTAAATTGGCGTGCAAAATCCTATGATGCATGACTCAAACACGTGTGTTTGATACGACACGTGTTAGACACGTTGACACATAATTTTTCAAAAAAAATAGACATGATACGTCTCAGACATGTTGATGTGGATTCTTTAAAATTCTTTATTTATATATTATAAATTCAGTTTTATACTTTTTATTAATTTTTCTTATTAAAATCTTTCAAATGAGTATTTATTTATTATTTAATAATTTTGAGTTAAAAATATATAATATTTTCAATGAAGAAAGAAAATGACTATAGTAGAGTACCGAGAAGTGTCGGAATCCAACACGTGTCAGATACGGATATGTCATCCTAGTTGAAGTGTTCGTGTCATAAAAGCAAAAACAATAGAGTATCAGTAGGTTGAATGTGCCTCGATAAGGAAACAATTCTATTTAATATATTAAAAATAGAATTTTCGTTGAAAGTAATTGCCCATCAAACACATGTATGGAAACACCCACGAAAATAATTCTGATTTTCATATATGTATGGAATGAATTTTTCTTGTATTAATATGATTTGTAAACTATTGTAATTTTTATTAATGTTTTTTAATTAAATTATTAATAAGTGAAATTGTATTTAGAAT